>PVHX01008799.1:0-80644 GCA_004024805.1 Geosciurus inauris
GAAGCTGTACTGTCCAATACCATAGCTACTAGTCCCATATGGCTATTGGGCACTTGAAATTTGTTTAATCAATATGGAGATGTTCTGTAAGTGTAAAATTGCACTCTGCTATTTGAAAACAGTACAAAAATAAGCCCATTGCTAAGTTTTATATTGATTATATGTTGAAATGATCTTATTCTGGATATGTTGTGTAAAATAAAATGTATTGTTAAAATTAGTTTCACCTATTCCTTGTTTTTAAAAATACAGAAATTTAAAGTTGGCTATGTGGCCCACACTATACTTCTGTTGGATAGTACTGCTCTTAAAGCCAAATTTGCTTTTCTTGCCATAATAGCCTTCATGACAAGCATTAGGAGGTCAATTTGGAAATTAAACAAATTGTTGAACTTATTCCGACTATCCACTCAACCAGCTATCCACTCAGCCACAAGATGAGTTCAAGTCTCACGAGGCCTGGTGTGGGGCTGATTAGAGTCAAAGCATTAGCAATCTGATCATGATAAGGCTGGCACTGACTGGCAGTCCACAGTGACATTCTGACCTCCCATATTTCAAAGCCAAAGGTTTGGATATTTTCTTTCCCTAGCTATACATTTATCCTGATAAAGAGCTGTTTCTTTAGAAGAGAAGGAGTAGGAGGAGGCAAGTATATATTTGTCATGATATCACAGTCTTTTTTTCAAGACTGTGTCCCTTTCCTTTCATTTGAGGGGCTTAGAGCCTCTGAAATGAATGAGACCTGGGAATTGAGTGAGAAGGCTTGATTCTATTGTACTGTTTGAGTAAGCCCTCTTTTTATTAGACTTAGAGTTCTGGGTTCCATAAACCAAATAATACTTGGGGTGGCATGCCCATCTGGTTCAATTTTGGATCTTCTGATTAGTTGATTAGACACCACCAAAGAGTCAAACTCTTCCTATGACCACTTCACCACCTTTGCCAATTATGCCAACTACAGATATCATGCCTCTGGTTGGTTCCATGCTCATGTGTGGGTGGTCTTACCTGTGTGCCCGACTCCCCATTCCATTCCCTATTGGGATCAGGGAGACCTCTTCAATGCAGTTTCTCCTATTTGCATCCTTGGCCTTCAAGAGCTTATGAAGACTCTGGCACTCCTTGAACCCATGTATTTCTCTAAGCTTTCTAAAATCCTAATTTGCTTTTCTTGCCATAATAGTCCTCATGAAAGGGGCTAGGAAGTCAATTCGGAAATTATGCAAATTGTTGAATTAATTTATTCCAGTTATACATGGAACAAGATGTTTGGATCTCATAGGACCCTGTGTGAGACGGATTATGTCATTTCATTTATTGTATATTGTTAGTCTTTATTGAGGGAAGCATGCTTTTGAAGTGAATGAATCATATATAATAAATCCACTCTAAAATTTCTTCCTAAGTCATCGTACTGAATCCTGTACATTCCACCCAGGAATTTCTGGCCTGTTGGTGTGGTCCATCTTTGAGCCACGGTTGTTAGTCAGCAAACCAAGAAAAAAAACAATGAGAATTACTTCCAGCTGCTGGAGTTAGCAGTTTCACCCAAAATATCTGAAAAAGAGCACTGTATTAAAAAGTTCAGTTTTATTCATGTCCGTCTTTTCTTGGCCAAGTCCTCAGTCACACACGTTCTCCAGGGTTTTGCTGATAAGAACGAGCAAAGACTTAATGCTCTTTTGATATTTTAGTTGTTGTCTTGGTTCCGGATCTTGGAGGGAATGATAGGATAAAATTCTGGTTATAAGACTAGAGGCAATCAGAGATGGTAAGAATGAGGGGTATGCAAAGGATTATCTTACTCTTTCAAGGTAACTCACTCCATCTAGCAAGATCATTGTGAGCTCCCTGATAAAAAAGGAGGAGGAGCTGCATTATTGGCCAGAGAGGCGCAGTGGGATTTGGGGTATTGTGAGTCACATTAAAAAAAAAATCATTTCTTTTGGATGTCTTTTCATGCCATAACTCTTTTTTTTGCCACAGGAATTGAACTCAGGGGTACTCGACCACTGAGCCACATCCCCAGCCCTATTTTGTATTTTATGTAGAGACAGGGTCTCACTGAGTTGCTTAGCACCTCTCCGTTACTGAGGCTGGCTTTGAACTCACGATTCTCCTGTCTCAGCCTCCCAAAGTGCTGGGATTACAGGTGTGAGCCACTGCGTCTGGCTCATGCCATTACTCTTATAATAGGACTAATGAGGCTGTGAATTCACCTAAAGTTTCTAATTCAACTTGCTACAGAAGCAAACTTTGAGTATTAGGGAACAGTGGGGAAGCCAATTTGGTCATCAAGTCCAAGAGGTTGTAGGAGACCAGAACAGGAAGGTAAAGCCAGTAGGGTCATATGCAGGAACAGGTTGGAGAGTAACCTCCTGTGAGGTCAAGTGAAGGCAGGGAATTAAATAAGTGGACTGCGGTCCTGACAGGGACTTTTGTTCTGGGAGGTCAGATCCTCATAAGGCTGCTGTAGGGTTGGTATGAAACAAGGAAGAATTCCCACTGTAGACAGTGAGGACTTTGTAAAAAAGTACATTCCTGTTTGAGCAATACAAAAGGGGGAAAAAAGTTTGTAGCCACACCTAGGTCAGAGGGGTTGGCATAAACGATAAACAGCATTCTTAACTAGGATTAGAGCAACAACTTTCCCCGTGGTTCTCTCTGCCTTCCGGCTCATTTTCTCTAATTCATCCTCCTCACAGTCACCAGATCAATCTAACACACAACATGTTCAATGATTCCACACTGCCAAATTCTTGAACTGGGCCTTCAAGACTTTTCATGCCCCAGCCCTGCCAATCTCTCCACCCTCATCTCTGGTTCCACCTCCATTTCCTCATACCCTATTCTCAAGCAGAGATCTTTTCAGTGATACTGAACTCTCAGGACTATAACAACGGTCAAGAAGCATTATGACAAAATGCAGTGTTCCCAAGAGGGCAGATCTTGTAACAGGAAAGAGCAGGGTCATAAGCTTTCTGCTGGTCCTTTGTATTATTACTAAGGGAGAATGTTTTATGGAGAGCCATCCGTGGGCTGTGTGTGGACCACCACACATCGTAGCCATTTGAATAGGGGAACTGGTGTCTGGGAACACCATTTGACATCTGGTTGGACTGCCCAGACTCCCGGAACCCTATTCAAGCTCTGCCAAGAGTCCCACACTGCACCAGAGATGGGCTGACCTGCTGTAGCCGGGCAGCCCCTCTGAGATGGGTGTGACCTGCCAAGATACCAATCAACCTGCTGACTGCAAGACACCAAGAAGCAAGACTCGGCCCTTGAAACCTTATTCCTGCCTTTGATGAACCCCTTTAAATAAACCAGGGGAGCCATTTTCTTGTTGTCTAGCACTAGCTCCCATATGGACTGGACCTATCAGGGGCTCCAACTTCTGAAATTATAATTCTGTCTTTGTCTTTTGTTCTTTACTAATTATCCTAGACTTTGGTTTCTCAAGTGGCCTCCATCCTCCTCAGTAGGAAGAAGAACCCCAGGAGGAGATGCTGGACATCTCCTGCAATGTTTGTTTTTCGTTCAACTGAGTATTTTGATGAGTTTTGGAGAGGCACAGGAACTAAATTTGCAATCTGTGGTTAATTTTCCTGTGTAAAGAGAGAGAAGAATATAGACAGGAATAAAAAAAGGTGGTGAGGGGAAAGAGAGAGGGAGAAACTATTGCCAGTAAGAAGTCCTTGACGTAAGAACAGGTAACAGAGTCTCTGAACAGCCTTGTCTGAGGAGTTTTAAGCTGTTTGCCGTGCACTATGGACAGGAATTGCGCCCTTTCCTCCCAATTCACAAACCTCAACCAAGCTTGAAACTGCCTCCACTTCCCCAGGTTCTTTCCCATTTCTACTCCTGAGTTTTGAGATAACTTGGAATCTTAGGTAAGGCTCGCAGAAATTCCCCCTAGAGTCAGTATCATCCAATGCAAAAATTCTTCCTGTCCCATGGCCGGCTGGCAACTGTTTGGATTATGACTATCATAAGATTTGTTACCCCCTGTGTTTTCTTGTACTTTCTCTTCCCCTGGGGCTGTTTATATTTGGGGTTATTTTCTTGAGTACTGTTTTTTCTCATGACTGTAGATGCAAAAATTTCTTCATTTGTTCTTTTTAGATATACATGACAGTGGAGTGTATTTTGACATATTATACATATGTGTAGTATGAATTTCCATTCTTGTACATGATATGCAGTTATACTTGTCATATATTCATATATGAACATAGGAAAGTTATGTCCAATTCATTCTACTATCTTTCTATTCTCATCCCCCCTCTCTTCCCTTTGCAATTTGTCTAATCCAATGAACTTCCACCCTCCCCCCCCATTGTGTGTTGGCATCTGCATATCAGAGAGAATATTTGGCCTTTGGTTTTTTGGAATTGGCTTATTTCACTTACCATGATAGTCTCCACCTGCAAATGCCATAATTTCATTCTTCTTTATGGCTGAGTAATATTCCATTATGTATATATACCACATTTCTTTATCCATCCATCTGTTGAAGGGCACCTAGGTTGGTTCCATAGCTTAGCTATTGCAAGCTGTGGCTATGAGGGACACTTCATATTTAAACCATAATAGCATCACTGGTCCAACTCCCATTTCTTTGTCAACAACTTGTTCTTTCTGCCTGATGGATGGTAAATTTATCTTTGGATCTAAGAAATTTCACAGTACACTGAGAGTGTATCTTTTCATTAAACTCATGTGGAAATAGGGAAGTTATTTAAATCTAAAGCAGCAAGTCTTTCTTTAGTTTTTTTTTCTATCTTGTGCTTTCTGCTTGTGGAAATCTTATTATTGGACTGCTAAGTCTCCACCTAATGGATTCTCTCTGTCTTGTAAGGGTGGTTTCTCTTAGTACTCCATATGTTTGCTACCATTTGGTTTGGTTTTGGAAGGGGGATTATCGGGATCCCACCAAACACAAATTTGATTCTCAGAAGCATTGATTGTTTTCCTTAATTTCTACATTGAATTCTAAATTTAGAAACCATATTTTTTGTTCCATAATTTTCATTTTTTATGCTCTAATTGTATCTCCTTAAAAGTCCTCATTATGTTTTCCCCCTCATTATGTCCAAATTGAAATTTACTTCATTTCTCCTATTAATTCTGCCTCTAGGTTAACCACAACTTTTTGGTCATGCAATTTAGTCTCTTTCCAGAAAATTACATGCTCCCTTTGTTTGTAACCTTCATTTTGCCTCATAATTTGTCAAGCCAGCTGTTAGAATCCCTCAAGCAGTGGTAGGCTGCCTGACACTGAAATATGGACCAGCAATAACTGGGACAGGAAGCTGGGACTTTTCCATGGAGCTTTTTGGAGTTGAGTCTGTCTTTTCAAATGCAGAAAAGCTAAACCTTTTTTTCTGGTGCCATTGACATCAGTGGAATTAATCAAAGTCTTCCAGATATGGTCACAGCAAGGGGCAAGACAGACAGATTTGGATCCTATCCCTAGATGCTAATGAGCTCCTAGCTTTGTCTGGACTCATTTGGTGGTTGGGTTGTTATAGCTGCATAGTCCTGTGACTCACTGTACTTGTGTAGTCCTAGTGACCTAGTAGTCCTAGTGACCAAGGCTGGTCACGGGCTGTACAACTGGCCTGAATCGATGACACTCTGAAGGATAGAAAGTGCTTCCTATTTTCATTTGGCAGGTTTGGTTCATTCTTATCAGACAGAACAATGGTAATCTTGGGACAATACGTGAAAACAAAGCCACAATTTTAAGTACCTGTTACCCCAGTGACAAAGTTCAAAATTTAAGTCTCTAAGAAAAAAAAAAGTTTTTTGAAAAGAAAATCTTGTCTTTTCAATGAATTTTCCTCTGCCTCTGCTTCCCTTACCTGGTATCAGACTGCTTGCTGGCCAGTCAATATCCTCCATTCCATGTGGCCCGACTTGCAGATTCCTGTGTGTTGTGGGAACCTCTGGTGATTACACTTCTCCTGGACCACTTTACTTAGAGATCCACAAAATGATGCCCTAGGATCTGAGCCTTAACCCTCCAGACCCTAACCCCCACTCCATCCTCACCTCATTCTTCTTGACTTATATAAAATGCATCATCCTGTTGATGTTCCTCAAAGAGTGGCTGGAGTGCCTGCATCTGAATCTCAGGGAAGCTTGTAAAGGTGCAGAGTCCTTGGCTTCTTCACACAGGGAATAGGGCACTGCTCTTGGGATGTAAAATGATTCTGATTCATACTACAATTTGACAACCATCAAAGCTATAAAGCCAGGTGGGCTTTTGATGGCCAGTTCTAGAAAAGACTCAGTACCTTGGGCTCACTACTCTCCGTGCTCAGAGTCAGAGAACACTTGAAAATTGTCTCTGAATTTTCTAGAACCAGTTGCCCATTAAGAGTAACAACTAGGAGCTAGGGCTGTGGCTCAGTGGTAGATCGCTTGCCTAGCGCTTGTCCGAAGCACTGGGTTCGATTCTCAGCACCACATATAAATGAATACAATAAAAGTCCATCAACAACTAAAAAAATTAAAAGAAAAAAAAAAAGAGTAACAACTGTAGGGCATGATGGTGCACACCTGTAATTCCAGCCACTCAGGAGGCTGAGGGAGGAGGATCAAAAGTTCAAGACCAGCCTCAGCAACTTACTGAGGCCCTAAGCAACTTAGTGAGACCCTGTCTCAAAATAAAAACTAAGAAGGGGTGGGGATGTGGCCCAGTGGTTAAGCATTCCTGGGTTCAATTACTGGTACCCCAAACAAAAAATATTAATAATAAAAAAATAAGAGTAACAGCTGGAAATATCACAGCCAGATAAAATCACTTAAATGTTCTACATACATCTTATTCCAGGTGGTACATGCCATGCTATGCTGGGAACACATTAGCTTTCAGATTTTGTGGACTATTTTTGTAAAAATACAGGTCTGTGCAAGAATGTCTTGCAGCTTGTCAGGCGTTGCAGGTTCCTCCATTGGTTCAGGACATGTGCTGGCTACGGTAGCATACTTACATGCTATTTATAATTATTCCAAGAAACCCAGATTGATTTTCTCCTTGAACATTAGATTATTTCTTCTGGACTATCAAGGGCTGAGGGTCAGTTCCTATAGCAAAGATCATGTAACCTTCTGCTTCCAATCATGAACAGTTCTTTTCCTTAAGTCTTGGAGGAAGAACAGCTACTGTATCTACTGAGTAATTGGGCTCACCTAGTGACCAGGACTTAATACTTGAGATCCCTATCAGAGCAACACAAAACTTTTCTAGAATATGTGACTTTTCATGTGCATTATCTCCTAATCTTCATGTCAATCCTGAGAAATCAATAACACTGGCATCCACTGAGTTAGTCTGTACAGGAAGCAGATGGCGATGTTGGAAAATGAACCCAAGACGGCTGTATAGTCTGTACACCTTGCTACTATGTGATTAGCTGGAGGTATAATACTGGTGATAGCAGTGTACTTATCTTTATTTGTTCAATAAAAAGGACTTTGTGTCAGGTCCTAAGTGGGTGCTTGGTACGTGCAAAGTCAAGTAGGTTACTGACCCTCCCTGCCCTTGACTTTTCCAATCTCAGATGAACACAATTAAAATAATTACATGTGTTAGTAGAAGCTAAGGGTGAAGTTCTGGAGGCACTGACACTGGGACATACCCACCTGAGGATGTCAGGAAAACCCTCTTGGAGGAGCTGGCATCTGAGTGGAGCCCCGAGGGAAGAGTAGGGGTTAGTCAGAGGAACTGGGGGTGGGCGGGGGAGGCAGTTGAAGAAGCAACATGCATAAAGGTCCAGAGCAGGAAAGGCCAGATGTCAGAAACTGCAGGAAGTTCATTATAAGGAGAGTTTATATGAGTGGATTAGAGAAAGTGGCAAGAGACTAGGAAGTTGGCTGAGACTTAACCTAGAATAGTCTTGATGCCAGGGGCTGCAAACCTACTGCCTGACAGCATATGCGATCAGAAGAAAACGTGTGGAAAGAATTCTGAGATTGCTATGTGCATCTCTAGGGTGCCAATGACTAAAACTGACTTTTGAAAATACGAACTGATTATCATCAATCAAACAAATTGAAAATGTTATGTATGTGCTAGGCCCCAAAAGTTTTTAAAAACGTTTCTTTCAAACTTTCAAGGAATAGAATTCCTAAATTTTTAGATTTTTTAAAGCATAGGAAAAATATGTTTTTTCGACTTCATAGTTGGGAAAACAAATAATAACAGAATTCAGAAATGTATTGAGGGCTGGGATTGTAGCTCAGCGGTAGAGTGCTTGCCTTGCATGCGTGAGGCCCTGGGTTCGATCCTCAGCACCACATACAAAACAATAAAATAAAGACATTGTGTCCATCTACAACTAAAAAAATATTTTAAAAAAAAATGTATTGAAAAAAAGCACCAAAGACCAAATAGGCTTTATTTCAGAACAGCAAATACATACGGACTCTGAAAATACTGTTACATAAAAACTGAAAATAGTTTTCTTTGAAAAAGAGGGAGGGAAATCACATTTGGGAAGATTGATCTTTTGTCTGGAAAACTTTTGTGGGCTGTTAAGTTGCACAAATGCTGATTAATTTTTTTCTGTACTTACCCCATCTTGCCTTGAGGACTCCCCTAAATACTAAGTGTTTCCAAGAGGGAAAGGTTCTGTTTGGTCACATGAATTGTTTTATATGGAAGAGATATGGAATAAATAATAAGAAATTAGATTCTCACTTAAATAAGGTTAAGAAATGGAAGAAATTCCAATGGCTAATGATCATACATATAAAAATGTTAAATCTTACCCTCATCAAAAAAAATTCATCAGGGTGCACACCCAACATCCAAGTTACTCAGGAGGCTGAGGCAGGAGAATTGGAAGTTCAAGACCAGGCTTGGCAATTCAGTGAGATACTGTCTCAAAATAAAATAAAAGGGCTGAGGATGTAGCTCAGTGGTAGGTACTGGGTTTAATATCCAGCATGAGGTGGGGGCTGGAATTCATATATTTAAACAATGAGGTCAGAAAAAAGAAGCCAAAGTCAGAGGTTAAACTATAGATCAACATAGAAACCATGCAGGAAATAAAACAAGCAATGAAAGCAAAAACGACAGACTAAAAACAGTGAAAATGTGCACTGTGATCAGAGCAAGGGAGACCTTGAGAAATTCCCTCCTTGAAAAATTCAAATCAGAATTGTTTCTTTAGCTTATTATTGCTGGAACCTTGGATGGGAAATGCATCGTTGTTGCAGTTTCCAAATATGTGTGCCCATAACATTCTTTTTCACACATTCCTAAACTCAACAGTCCAATCCCTGCTTCTCCGCTCTACTGAAATGGAGCAGCCATTCTTAAAAGGTTTTTTGGGACAAGGTGCAGGAACTATTTCTGGCTCTGAAAGTACCACTCCTTTCTCACTAACGGAATAAAATACATTACTGTCAAACAAAAATCATTCGTAAAGAAGCTATGTTATTCCCATGCAAATAGTTCACCTGTCGCGAGACAACTCAATGAACTGAGATCCAGCCATGCTGGGGATGCCGCAGGGAGGAGGCCTACTCCAGAATTCACCAGTTTGTCCTGTTTGCCCATGACCCTTCTCTTGAGCATTTCTTACTTGGAATTTCTCCTTCCAAGGCACTCCCTTAGCACTCCTTTTAGTATTTCTTTTTTGGAGGTAGAATGGAACTAACAGGCCCTATGCTTCATTTCATTTAATCAGTAGGTACTTTAATATCCACCATTCTACATGCAATAAACTCAGGCTTAGAGAGATTAAGAAAGCTGCCCAGGGCTGAGGTTGTGGCTCAGTGGCAGAGCGCTTGCCTCGCACATGTGAGGCACTGGATTCAATCTTCAGCACCACATAAAAATAAGTAAACAAAATTAAGACACTGTGTCCATGTATAACTAAAAAATATTAAAAAAAAAAAAAAAAAAAGCTGCCCAAAGTCCTACAGCTACCCAATTTCCAGTCTAACCCAAGGTCTGGCAGCCAGTCTTTCTGAATGTTTATTTCCCACTACACCTCTACATAGGTCCCCAAGACTCTGTCCTTAGCTCTCATCAGTTGACACTGATGATCATGTTCACTGTTTTCAGGCATCAGCTCTGTGGAAATAACTTCCTCCTCCCCACTTTTAACCCTACTCCTTTCCCAGCTGCAGAGCTGTACCAGTCTGCTGGGCTTCTCTGTCTGATGTCAGTCATGAGGGGAGATGATAGAATTCCCAGGGCTGATGACAAAGCACAAAGATGGCTTAATTGCAATGGGAGGTGTGCAGGCAGCAGGGGAGACTCAGTCCAGTAGAAAATTAAATGATCTCCCCACACTGATTAAATCAGATTTTAGATACAGTTCATGCTATTAGCACAGGTGTCCTGATGACTAATGGTCTAAATTGAGTGACCATGTGAAACCACCCCAGAGACACCCAGTCTGCCAATCTCTCCCAGAACTGGGAAGGGACCATGTGAAGGTTTAGCACATTTTGGTTCCATTAAAAACATTTCTGTCTTTAGAAAGTGCTGAACGTGATTTTAAACTCTCCTGCAGGCACCAATATTTGTAAAGCAAATTCTTTAAACACAGTTAGTTCCACAGGTATAGTTGCTCACCTTTTTGTAATGTTTCTTTCCACCAAAATGAAGCTGGTACAGGTAACGATAACTTGAAGTAAATAATAAATCAAGTACTAGATCCTGATAAACTTCAGAAGGAAAGGCCTGAATTACTTTCATTCACATGAATGTACTCTTGTGGTATGCACTTATCTTCTCTATTGATAATGTATGTAAAGCATTTTACCTTAAACAGCTTTATAGTAATTTACATTCTTGTTTTGCAGGTTTGAATCTGGTTCTCTAGAAGGATTTTTAAGAGTTAGAATACAAGCTGGGCATGGTGACACACACCTGTAATCCCAGCAGCTCAGAAGGCTGAGGTGGAAGGATGGTAGGTTCAAGGTCAGCCCCAATACTTAGTGAGGCCTTGTTTCAAAATAAACCGGGTGCAGTGGCGCAAGCCTGTAATCCCAGCACTTAGGGAGGCTGAGACAAGAGAATTGCGAGTTCGAAGCCAGCCTCAGCAACGGTGAGGCACTAAGCAACTCAGTGAGACCCTGTCTCTACATAAAACACAAAATAGGGCTGGGGATGTGGCTCAGTGGTTGAGTGCCCCTGAGTTCAATCTCCAGTACCAAAAACAAAAGGGATGGGGCTGTGGCTCAGTGGTAAAGCGCTCCTGGGTTAAATCTCTGTAGCAAACAAAAAAGAAGACTTAGAATATAGGTTATTAAAACTATGGGTTATTTTAAGGTTTAGATAATTTTTAAACCTGTTATAGGCAGAAACTGAAATGAGCCAGTGGAGGAACATCCAGTACTGAGGCCTGATATATACAGGGGCTGTTCCCAGTTCTGCCAAGGCCATGGTCACCGAGCCCTTGTGACCACAAATCTCTCAATAGACACCTGGGCTTCCTCACTCTAGAGTAAGTGTAAGGGAACTTCAAGATTTATCTAACTATATTCAACTTTTTGTTATTTCTTAAACGTTAGAGGTACACAAACTGGTAGGAATGAGCTTGTTTTCTGGGTCAAGGTGCTGGAGTGGAGCCTCTAGCAGTTTGCAGCCAGATACCTTTTAGATTCTTCATCTGTTGTGCCTGAATACCAGACTGGGTGACTATAAACAAATTTATTTGATTGTTCTGCCAGTCAAGGTGCTGGCGGACTCCGGACTCCGTGTTTGGAAAGGACCAAACAAAAGGCCCCACACCCTGAAATACCCTCACACTGGGCATTAGATTTCAACAGGATTTTGGAGGGAGGTATAACATTCAGTCTATAGTGTATTCTTTCTCCCCTGGGATATGCTTTCCAGTGAATGAGTCTTGTTTCTCACCGGCTGGTGGTAAAATAGACCTGGGAATACCACCAGCTCCAGAAAAGCCTGCCCCAGACAGCGTATCAGATGCAGCTTAGTTGATTTCCTGGTAGGTCTCAAAAGCAACACCACCATCCCAGTCCTCTTGGATTTATCTTTCCTAGCCACAGGAGTGGTAAGATCTAAAGACTGAGTTGACATTATGAGCCCAGGGAAGAGGGGCCAAAGGGACCACTGGGTTTTTCTTACTAAGTGCCAGTGATTCTTATAGTAGAACCAGAAGTTCAGGCCTCTCCCAGAATGACTATCTCTATGGGCAGGGCCCAGGCATCTGTAGCTTTTCAGAAATTCTCCAGTTGATTCTAACATGTAACCAGTGTAGAAAAGTCCTACCTTAAGTCACAGGACTGCTTACAGTACAAGTAAAAGGAAGATTTCAAAATCAATACTTGAAGATTTCAAAATCAATTCTTCTAGTAATTCTCATGTGAATGGTGGACCATGTTAGATTACTTATAAAAGGAAAGAGTAAGCAAAAAAAAAAAAAAAATACACTTGCAAATGTTTTGATTGTATTCAAATTTTTATTTTTTGAACAAAAAACTTAAGACAATGATTTTAAATAATAAAACATGTATCTTCTAGACACTTACTGGGGTTTTTTAAGACAGTTTATTTGGACTCCTACAGTTCTGTTGTGATGCTTTCTTCAACATTTATATTATTTCTTATCATTTCATCTGCACTCCGAAATTGCTAAACAAAGAATCACTCTGCTTCTGTGAAGCCTCACTTTAAGGAAGTATTCCACTGCCACACAGAATGCATTTACAGAACAGTCGTTTTTATATTTACAAGATACAAGAAGTCTGTCCAGCCATTTTGGTTTTGTTGTTACTTTGCCCATACTGAGATCAGCAAAAAAGCTATGTAATAAGCAAGATTTCACTTCAGCAGTGCAAAGGATGGCATCAACCAAACTTCATAAAACACACCAACAAATTACAAACATGGTCAAGCAAAACTCCTCTAAGAGTGACTGAAGAAAAATAAAAGTAGTGGGTCACAACTAGACTGGTTTTCACTATGCAACTTTCCTTAGGGAACGTAATTACCCATTTCACATAAGAAAGGAAAATGCATCCAAGCCTTTGTTTGCAAAGAAAATGCCATTCAAACAAACTCATCATAAGGCAAAAAAAAAAAAAAAAAAAAAAAAAAAAAAAAAAAAAAAAAAAAAAAAAAAAAGTTGGCCCAGAGAAAAAGTTAAATGTGTATAAAGAATGTACACATTTATAGATATGTTGCAATTTAAACAATGTATATAGTTATTAGACAATTAGAGTTGGCTCAGTAAAGTGAAGTTTCTATAAATATGTAGTTATTGCTTATGCTACTCATTATGCTTTGACATGGAAACTGTAATAACTTAGAATCTGAAGCTGCCACATTGCCAGTGTTAGCCCTGTAGTAGGCATCATACGGACAACATGCCACCCCATCCTGAAGAAAAGCAGAACACCACTACCAAAAAAAAAAAAAAAAAAAAAAAAAAGGCTTATGCACTGTCCTTTACATTTTTGCTTATATTTTTAAACAAAAACAAGTCCAGTTCACCACAAGTTAAGAACAACCTGACAAGCAAGTTTAGCTGCATGATTGGGAGGGAAGAGTGAAATACAGCATGCATTTACAACTAGTGCTGATCTAGTCTAGTTTGTCATACAAACTGGAATACAAAAATCCAATTTAAATAAGACTAGACTATCATAGTAAAAAAAAAAAACACACAGTAGACTTAGTTTGATACTGATTGATTTTAAGAGTAAAACTCATCCTGTCCCCTCTTAATTAATACTCTACTGAAATTTATTTATTGATGGCTAGAATATTTACTTACTTAAAAAAGATATTAAATACCTGTATCATGAAATTACATTCTTATTAACAATAAGACATACTGTGTAAGAAAATAGCTCATGTGTGAAATGTGTCTGAAATGCATTTTTCCTTACAACTATCAAAACATCCACTCACACTAAAACAAAATCACCCCCAATCCCCCCTCCCCCGAAAAATAGTTAAGGAAAGATGGGGTGGGCCCAACAAGGAGCAGGGAAGGAAAGATTCAGCTATACTAATTACAGCACAGTGATTAACAATGGTTCAAGACAGAACCAACAAGAGTTGGTCAAAAAGATGCCCTCAATACATGGCTACAATGAAAAACCAAACTCAGCCCCTTTTGGTTCATTGCCGTGAGACCAGAAAAAAAGAAAATCTCTCTCACAGATTCATATAAATACTAGACTCCAGCTCTTTTATTATAATTATTTTTAAAAGTTTTCCCATTTGTTTCTGTAAGGCCTAGCTACCTTATTACAATTTATATTTGCTCTGCAACAACTACAAGAGGTAGGCATAAAGCATGAAAAAGTTTCTCAGTTAGTACCTCACTGTGGGTTGTTCGTTACAGGATGCCCTTCACCGAAGACGTGAAAGCTCATGGCCTTCTAGTCTTTTCTAAACCCTCAACGATACTGCCATCCACTCATCTATGTTCTAAGAGAGAGGACTCAAATAAGAAACTTTTTCTACTGAAGGATACTGTCAGTGTCTGTTGCAGAGCATTCATATATGTATGTATGTGTGTGTGTGTATGTGTGTGTATATATATTTATTTGTTTAAAAAAATAAACAAAAAACAAACCAAGGTTCCTAGAACCAATTCTCTTGATTCTCTACTTTCACAAAATAAAGAGTACCATTTGGCCAAGACTACAGATGTGTGTTTTTTTTTTTTTTTTTTCACAGATGCAAGTGCCATGCAAAATAAATTAAAGAACAGATACCAAAACATACATGTGATAAAACTATTGAAGGTAGATCTTTAAAAGCATTTATATAAACATAATTTATAATACTTCTCTTTTTTCTTTTATATACAGTCATGAAGCCATAGTTATACATCTAGGATTTCCTCTGCTGTACCTCCACAGCGCAACCTATAGCGACCAGTTCTCCAGCTTATCGTAGGGTCCCATAATGCCGACAAAAAAATGTATATTGTCATGGATTCTCGAATGAACCAAGCAACTGCATAATCAAGTTTTGAAAAACACAGTGTGCCACCCTAGGAATTAGAAAAAAAGAAAAGTCAAAACATGAACAATTTTAAAAAAATGAAAGTTCTAAGTATATTACATAAAATGAAGTCTGCTTCCTTAGGTAACTTTATTGCCATGAAATACCATTTAAGAAAATGCAATATTGAAATAACTGCTATCCTACCATATGCTTAATTTCAATATTTGATTTCTTTAACCTGATTTTTTTTTTCCTGGAGCCTTAATAAAAGTAATTGTATAACCAACAGCAAGTTGCAAATCAACTGACAGTTTGCATTTAAAACATTCCACTAGGGACAGTAATGTTTAAACCTGTTATTAACCTTTACTGGGAAGCTGAAGAATGGCTTAGACAGATTTTCTTCAACATTTTCTAGACTGAAATAGTTTTAGTTCCACCAAATGAGTTCTAACTTTTTCATGCCTGTCCACATACCTGGACACCCCTGAGTTGAATGTAGTCAAATATAAACCATGCCAGGCAATGACACATGAAAAATACCATAATGTCCCATCTGAATACATGGTGGGCAGCCCATCCAATAATTAAACTGGCAACAAAGCATTCTGAAATTGGCTCACAAATGATTGTTGCAGGAAGCATGTTAATTCGTAATTTAGTCCACCTAAAAAAATAAAAAGGAATTTTTCTAAGACAACAGGCTGGTGACAACACTAGTCAATTTTATTTCCCAAAACAATCAACTTTTTACCATGTCATACGTCATATCCTCTTTAAAAAGTTTTGTGGAAGCGGGGCGCAGTGGCTCAAGCCTGTAATCCCGGCACTTAGGGAGGCTGAGACAGGAGAATCCTGAGTTCAAAGCCAGCCTCAGCAATGGCGAGGCGCTAAGCAACTCAGTGAGACCCTGTCTCTACATAAAACACAAAACAGGGCTGGGAATGTGGCTCAGTGGTCGAGTACCCCTGAGTTCAATCCCCAGTACCAAAAAAAAAATGTGGAGTGTTTTTATTTGTTGTTGTGTTTATGAATCTCTATTTTTATTTAGTATATCAAAGAGAAAACTATAAATTCATTTGCATGGCCTACACTCTGATGAATACAGATTATAAAGTGCAGAAAGTTAGACAACAGAAATCAGCATATAAAAAAAATTCAAAGTTTCAACATATTTTTTAATATTGCAGTGTTATACTGGGCGTGGTGGTATATGCCTGTGATCCCTGCAGCTTGGGAGGCTAGGGCAGGAGGATTGTGAGTTTAAAGTCAGCCTCAGCAACTTAGTAATGCACTAAGCAACTCACAGAGCTCATAGAGACTCTGTCTCTAAATAAAATATAACAAAGGGCTGAGGATGTGCAATCCCCGGTACCACCCCTTGCCCCAAAATTCAGTGTTACACAGTAGAAAAAAATATATTTATACATGCAATTTATTTTTTTTAAATGTTTATTTTTTAGTTGTAGGTGACAGAATATCTTTATTTTATTTTTATGTGGTGCTGAGGATCGAACCCAGTGCCTTATGCGTGCTAGGCGAACACACTACCACTGCGCCATAATCCCAGCCCCGCAATTTATTTTAATACAGAACCTTAAGCCTATTTTCTGGAAGTAAACAAAAATCTCTCACTTTTAGATGTTTTTAAAATATGTTTTAGCTCATGTGAAAATTATTCACCCCTGCCTTTCTTTTACTAAAGTATCTTAAGACAACAGTTGATTTACCTGATCATTCTGGATTGAAACTGAGAAATTGAGTATGAACCAGAATTTTGCATTGCAACTTGAGTGGACATTGCAAACCTCCAACCTCTGAAAATGAAGATAATTATAAAATGAACCAGGATGATGAACACATGCAAGCTTGACTAGCTATGCATTCATTATAAGAGTAAGCAACTGCTGGTATTCAGGGAGAGCCCAGCCCTCAGGATTAGCACACTACTCACGGATGTTTGAGCAATTACGTCGGCCCAAGAGAGCACCATCTACAAACTAGAAGGAACTATAGCCCTCTTATTTCACAGTTTAAGATAACATAAAGGGCAGTCATTCTGAAAGTACTTAATGGAGAAGGCTCTGTATTTAATAGTTTAGTCTCTGACCACTACTTCCTGCCTTCCCCCAAAAGGCATGTCTGTATTCAAGAAGAAATATAAACAAAAAGTGGCCTTATATATCTCATGGGAGACATTAGAAGACTTTGAACCACATGAACACCGTTGTGAGAGAATTTTCAAAGAACACTTCAATTTTGAAAGCCACATTTTAAATAAACTATCATGCAAGGCAGTGATGTCCTTTAAACAAACAAGCCTTTTGTGAGAGAAAAATGCGAAGTCCATCATATGAACCATTAGAGGCTTCTTAGCAAATCATCAAATAATCTGCTGAGAAATGTCAAATGTTGAACTGATACTTTAAGCCTAATAGCTTATGATTACACTAATACTTAAATTCTTTTTTAAAAAATTTAATTGAAATTCCTATCTGTACTAGTGAAAATGCACAATCACTGAGAAGCTTCCTTTTCGCCACTTCAAACCACACTAATTTGAAGAAAAGAAAGAAATCAGAACATGTACTTGGCTTCATTAGTATATATCTGTGAACAACTCATATGAATTGCTTTGCCAAAATTATTGATCTATTTTTTACTCAAATGGCAAAAAACAAAATAGCCCTAATCCATGATTTGAATGGAAAGAGTGAGCCAATAGAAGTTGGGTACTAAAAGTACTATAGCTTAGTTTTCTTACCGGTCAGCTATTGCTTTGGCCATAAAGTAATCCTCAGCGATGTACTGAGCAAAAGCTATAAGTCCTCCTGCTTGATCTAACACATCCTTTCTCATTAAACAAGACATTCCTGTCACACATTTGAAACCAGTTACATTGGCAGAGATATAGGACCTTGGATGTGAAGTTCCAAAATACACCTGCCCAGAAAAAACACAAATGTATAAAATTAGAACTTGATGTTAAAAATGTGGTGTTGATAAACTTTTTTCCTAATGATTTTCTCTGATTAAGTGAATATCCTATTATTCTTAAACTACCTGAATAAAAAGCAAGAAACAAGTATTATCTACATTTAGTAGAGAATAAGTATTTTATTTGGTTGATTACTTTTATTACCACTATTACAAAGTCTTTTAAAGGGAAAAGCGTACCTCAAATACTGTCTTCTAAAACTGTAAGACTCAAAAATTAATCCAAATACAACTTAATCTGGATATTAAATACGACAGGTACAATGTTATTAATTGGCATATAGAATATTAATAATTATTAAATGTATCATGTTTTTAGGATGTACATGTAAAAAAAACCTATACATCTACTTGTTTTATTTGATCACTGCATCTACATACACATAGTTGCATGCATGCATGTACAGGTATATGTGTACATGTACAAGTCTGCATGTACATACACACATTGTAGTTATATCAACCTTCAGGACAGTCCTATTTCTTAATTCGTTTTTTTGTAACCTTTCACTGCTAGGTGCTTTCTGTCTCAAATCAATGAAATTCTTTTCAATTTCTATGATTTTATTTTTCAATGTACTTTTATAAATAAGGTGGATACTAACATTCTGTCTTCCATATCTTACTTTTTCTAGATAGGCTTTCTTGCTACACTCTAAGACCAGAGGACACTGAAGTGATGGTGCGAGATTGACTCAAACTTAACTTCCGAGACCAGAAGCACACATCTTTTTTTTTTTTTTTAATATTTTTTTTAGTTGTTGATGGACCTTTATTTTTTATTTATTTATATGTGGTGCTGAGGATTGAACCCAGTGACTCACGCATGCTAGGCAAGCGCTCTATCACTGAGCCACCACCCCAGCCCCCAGAAGCACACATCTTAACCCTTTAAGCAGTGAAGTTTTAGGACAAAGTGGGACTAGGGACTGGGTTGAAGATTTCTTTTGGAGTCTAGAAAGACTTCTCTGATTGATCTCCATTCCTAACTATGGCAGAGTGACTTTTATGGATTAAACCTACATAGGGAGTGGATGTATTCTGGGAAATGTTTATCACTGACATATACATCAACTTGGACATTTCTTAAAGTACAATATGGCATAAAAGAATATGTAGTATTTTAAATTAACACAGCTACCCAGAGTTTCTCTTACTAACCAAAAAAGCTCAGGAATTTAAGACTAACAACCTCTTGCAGTAGGAGAAACATAGTCATAGGCAATATTAAGAAAGAGATCATGGCTCAAATTGTCAAAGGTCAAATCCAAGTTCTAACAATGTAACTTTGTACATTGCAGCTATCATAGCACTGCAATTCAAAAGAATATAAATGCAGATATATATAAAGACTGAAACCATGTATCCTTCCCCCTATAACAGGAAGGTTTAAGTTTTTCTTCCTAAATGTTTACTGGCATAGGAATTTACATATGATATTTATGATACAGGCAATAAAAGTATCTTTATAAAAGGTAATTATGTTATTAAGATGGAAAAAGCTTATAAAGTGACAAATACAATGAAAATTACTTTTAGAATACTATCTCAACTATGTTGTTTAAATGGCACATAGAAAAAGAATTAGAATCCAAAGTACCAAAATGTTAAAACAAAAACAAACTTTAATTTTGAAAAATATTTACCCTAATTAGTAGAGTTATAAACTGTTGTTGTTGTTTGTTTACCACTTCAAATTTTCTATAATTTATAGTTTCCTACACACAAGTTAATATTTCTTTTGTAAGCTGAAGAAAAAGGGCTGGGAATTTAGCTCAGTAGTAGAGCACCTGCCTAGCACACAAGGCCTTGGGTGTGATCCCCAGCACCACATGCAAACAAAAAGTTGAAGCAAAACAGGGGAAATCAAATGGATTGTATAAGGATTTTACAAACACTCTTTTTGTATATATGAAACACTTCATGATATGTAAAAAAAGTTTTTTACAGTTTGAATCTTTGAAAGAAGATTCTTTTATGTAAGTTAGTAGTCTAGAACAAACTTCTGGAACTAGGTCAGGATCTTAAGGAGAAAGAATATACTGTGTTCAGCTGGCAGAAGAAACACAGGGCATTTCCTGGGTACAGCTCCCGGCATCAGTGTCTGGTCAGTCCGGCAGTAGATGACCTCAGGGGCCAGAGATTGTCCTAAGGAAACAGCTACTCTCACCTTGAGGATTCTAGTTCCCAGTTCCCAGCAGGTTCCCAAGTGAACGTAACTTCAAATAGCCAATTCCAACTCTCAGAACAATCTCAAGCTTCTAGCATATTAGTGATCTAATAACCATTATTATTTATAACCACTATACTTACCTGTTCTAATGTGGCGGCAAAGCCCTGTCTGTCAGCTACATAAGGCAGCCCATGAACCAAGCCTACTTTTTCTGTCATTTGATTAACCATGTCAGTTAGTGTGTCTGGAATTACTAAAATTAAAAAAAAAAAAAAGAAAGAAAGAAAGATGAGGAGAAGGGAGAGAAAAAGTTACTTTTTAGTAAAACGCTCATTAATGTAAAATAATTTATGTATTGTTATTAAATTAAAATAAAACATGTTAAATATTTGGATTTAATAAGATGAATCAATCACTTTTCTGAGTAGGACACAAATTTCAAAAAGGCATACTTTATGATAATTTACTTTATACATATTTAATCCAGTATACATCTAATTCTTATCACACGCTAGGAATACTTTGCAAATGTTCCCCCACTCCAAATGGAATAAGGGCAATGTGTTCTACAGAAAAGACTCTGGAGCAGGACAAAGGACCTTAGTTCTTGTCTGTACTCTCCCACCCGTGAGAAATGGGACCCCACTTTCTCAGTGTTATTTATACCTGATGCCTTAAAACTGCTATGGGAATGGAACAAGATTATATTTAACCAAGATTTGTACCCTGAAAGGCATAACAAAATATGAGTTAATAACACAAGATGGCAAATGTGAGGAATGAGTGCAAGTTGACAGGATGAACATAAGGACTCGATCAGGAGCTCACAGATTTGTAACAGTCCTGATAAATTTGTATGAATACCGCACATGTTAGTTTTTAAATGTTAGGCTAATAAAAAAATGTAACTCTTTGCCCTATTTTTAAATAGCAAATATCTAAATTTTCTTGATCTTATATGTTTCCTTCTGGTGTTTAAGAACTAAATCTGTATAAAACAAAGTTGTGTTTGGACCTTAAACACTCCTATTCTAGGTTGGTGGTTCTCTACCAGGAGTAATTCTTCTCCACAGGGGACACTTGCCAATGTCTGGAGACATTTTTGATTATTCTAACTGAGAAGGGGGTTTGGAGTGGCATCTAGTGGCATCTAGTTTTATCAGGCATGCTGATAAAACATCCCACAGGACAGAGCCCATAACAAAAAATGATCAGGCCCAAAATATCAATAGTTTCAAGGTTGAGAAACATGAGGTAATTAGAATACAGCAAAATATTTTAGTAACTAATGTAAGTATGAGTGTTTAAAAGTGCAAATTATACTTTCAGTATATAAAAAGCCTTCTTGCTAAAATCATCTAAGAACACATGGACATACCCTAATAACTGTATGTATTCTAGTACAACATGCACTTAGTGATTTCTGCTCCTTTGTGTGAGATAGTGTATTATGTAAGCCACAACAGATTCAAGCAGAAGATATGCATCACACAAACGTGGGAAAACTACACACATGAGAAAGCTCGTTAATTGTACAATGGACTGTGACTACTTTTTTTTTAATGATTGGAATTTTCTTTTCAAAATGAGAACATTTTAATATGTATAATATTCTGGGTCAAGATAAGAAAAAACTTCAAAATTTTAGTAAGTATAACTGAACATACCATGAGATAATGATGAAATAAAATTATTAGGCAAACTAAAAGGATATTTAGTTTTGGATTATATTTTATCATTAAATGAACAGTTTTATAAAATAAACAAGAAAAACCTCACCTCTTATTCCACTATCACAAATCCATATAAGATCATACTTTGCAACTTCATATCCTGGCATTAAATTATTAATTTTAGGATTAATGCCAACCTTTTTGCCACCTAAGAATGTAAAAGTACAACAGTAAAAAATTTTTATAATATTGAAAATACTTTTATTATAAAGAAAGATGGTAGAAAAGTTAAAAGTATTCTCATATTTAATAATTCAAACAAACATACTTCTGCATTTTTTTATTGTCTATCACTCATAATATCTAAAAGAAATGTTTCATTTTTAAAAGGAAAATCATATCATTTAGCTTTGAAAATTCACTGTTTAATTCTTAAATTCTTACATTAATAGTATTAATCAATATTTAGTAACAACTCTAAACATGATAACTATGGTTACAATAACAAAGTGTTGAATACTGGAAAATTACTGGGAGTAGATTTTTCACCACAAATAAACAAGAATGTGAGGCAGTGCATAGGCTGATTAGTTTGATCTAGCCATTCCCCAAAGTATACATACTTCAAAACATCACATTATACACCAAAAATACACATAAATTCTGTCAATTTTAAAAAGTGATAATAAGAAACAAAAGCTATAGGGCTCATTTTGAAGCTATTAAAACAGCATAGAGAAACTGACCATTAAAAAGCTGGGCGCGGTGGCTCACGCTTGTAATCCCAGCACTTTGGGAGGCTGAGACAGGAGAATCGCGAGTTCAAAGCCAGCCTCAGCAACGGCGAGGCACTAAGCAACTCAGTGAGACCCTGTCTCTACATAAAACACAAAATAGGGCTGGGGATGTGGCTCAGTGGTTGAGTGCCCCTGAGTTCAATCCCTGGTACCAAAAAAGAGAGAAATTGACCATTAAAGTTAAACAATGGAATAGGATAGAATCAGACTTATGTTTCAAAGGAAAAAAACATTTAATGGTAAATATACTTCTAACTAGCCTTAAGAATAAGCCTATAAGCTTTTGCAAAAATGCTCATTTTGCAATATAATAAAAGTGATTTCTATTGCTTACTTCCAAGTATAGTCCATGGTATCCAGAAAAGGTTACACAACGAAAATATTATCAAGAGAACACTCTTGTGTCCGACTGGTGAGAAAAATGTCATTTTTGGTGTGTTTTGTAAATCACAGTTTTGGGGGAAAAAAACAAAAACGCTTTGTTTTGATAGCTTTTCTCAAAGGATTGTGAACATCTTTCACTCCTCAAAACACCACGCTTAACAGCAAACATGCTAATAACGCCAACGGGTGGCAAACACCTAATCTGTAGTTTAATGCAGAAAAGACTGAGAATTAATACTAACAAAACAAAATGGTTGGTGTAGAATTAATTTGTTGCTTACCTATAAATAATCTAGCATCAACATTTGGATATTTTCCAAGTAGCTTCTTACATACGTCAATGGCTGGATCATCATGATCTTGTACACAAAGGAGTACTTCATACTAGTCAAATAAGATGTTTTATGTAAATTAACCTCTTTAAAAATAAGCAGTTACTGATAGCATTCACAACTGATCAAAAGCATAAGAAAAATAAGCAATCAGACATACAAAGTTTACAAGTTAAGAGAGTATTCATAATGGGTGCAAACACTGAGGGTAACAAATGTTGCTTAAATGGAGGGAAGAGATCCTTCAAGACAGCAACCTGTTTGCAAGCTGAAGGAATAGGGCAGAGGCTGGCAGTGCCCAAGGTTGAGGGCTTGCTCATTCCCAGATAGGGAGGCTCTAGTGGGTAAACTAGATCCGGAATTGTCCAGGGCCTTCGTCATTGAAGACTAAATGCTTACAGGGCACCCAGCAGAATGAAAAGTAACACTGAATGGAAGCAATATAAATACATCCTCTATCCTCTAGAAGCTTTGTCTTGAAACTCAGTATTACTTCATGAAGGTGCTATAAATTACAACTAAAATCTCATTATGATACACTTAAAGGACAAAATGAGATTAGATCTTTTTATTATATAATTTTTTGAAATAAAATACAATTTCATTTGAACATTTACTATCTTGAAAAGCATGCTTTGCTAGCTTTACAACATAAAAATACTCAGGATTTCATTCTTCTTAGCGCTATGTTTAGTCAGAAAGTCATTTCTTAAGATTTGAATGGCTGTGTCAAAATTACCCTGGGACATTTATTTTAAAAAGAGGATTAGGTCCTATTCTTAGACTTCTGAATCAGAAGCTCTGGGGTGATTCAGATGCATGGCCAGGTTTATAAAATCTAGAGCTGAAATTCTCAGCTACCAGTTAGTAAACTACTACATGTTAAAAGTGCTTGCTCTCACATACAAACATGAATTATTTTGTGGGATATATATTCTAAGTAGCAATTTTTCCAGAAGTGGTGATAAATTTATACTAATTGAATGACAAGTTTCCTACCAGATCTTCTTTCTAAAACTGGTTGAGCATTTTTAAGCACAAAAAGGAAGCTAATTATGTCCATGAAAAAATATCAAAGCCATGTGTTCTAAAAAATAAAAATAGCTACAAACATAATATTTTAAGTGTCTAACACACAGGAACTAACTTGGGTAATGGGAAGGACTGTTTTATTTACATCTATTGATAAGCATACACAAGTAAAAGGTGGAAATGAAATGTTCACAGTACCACTGAGCATAATTATTCACCCCTTGCCAAACACACCTTATTTCACCAATGACTGGCAAAAAAAAAAAAAAAAAAAAATCAAAGGGCTGGAGGTGTGGCTCAGCTAAGTGCTTCCCTAGCCACAATGCCATGGGTTCAATCCCCAGCACTGTGGGACTTAAGGCCAGAAAGACCAGGACTAAGGTCAGTGAAGAAGGTTTAGCTAATAAGATTTTTTTCAAGTGGAAAAAAAATGCTTTCTCACGAATTAAATCAATGGCGAAAACTATTTTTTCCTCAACACTTTCTACGTACTGTTATTATATATCCTATCCAATATCTACCTTTAACAATGACTAAAACTGTCACTCAAGAAGGATTAAAACCAACTCTACAGTTCCATGCTCTTCAGAGGCCAGATAAAAATCTGCTAATGGAAAGGGCACCATTTCTACCACAACCTTGAAGTTTCCCAGAGCTGAGTCTTAGTCATATAAAATGCCAGCCATCCTCCTGTCCAGACTCTTAAAATGCTTAGTCCATTCACCAAAAGGCAGTGACCTTAATTAATCCTGAAGGTTGGAAAGGTTAAGTGATATATGGATTTTTTTAAAATAATGTTGTGTATTTTATACCTTTATTTTATTTATTTATATGTGGTGTTGAGGATCGAACCCAGTGCTTCACATGCTAGGCAAGTGCTCTACCACTGAGCTAGGGCCTGGGCCCCAGCCCTAGGTTAAGTGACTTTCCAAAGGGCAAAACAATTACTTTTCCTACTCTAATAAGCTATTTAGTCAGGCTTGCTTTAAAGAATTCCTTGTTTTTTCAAACATAGCTTAGTTTCCTTAATGTTTTTATAATCATGCTATTTTGTAGGTACTATGAGTAAATACAGTAAAAGAAAATGTTGCTAAGCAATACAATTCCACAACAGCAAGAAAAAGTGTTGTAAAATTTAGTACTAAACGTATTCAATGGGAAGAAAAGATCTAACCCCATAAACTGGATTATAGCATAAATATTTTAAGAAGTCTATGGTGATAAATATAGGAGGTTATAAGTAAGGGAGGTACAGCTGACCTGTATTCAGAGGCAAGGTTTAAAGTTTTAATTTTTATTGATTACACCTCTTAAACTTAATTCCAAAATATAAACAAATACATTCTGATTAGCCAGAGTACAAATGAAACTCAACTCATTTTATTAAAAAAAAATGTGCAGATTCTTATAACACATAACCTTTGTATAAATGTTTCTGATATTAAAAACCACACCAAATTAGAGGAAGCATTCCAAGTGTTTCCTAAAGTATCAAATTTTAATGAGGACTCTGCTTTTCATCTACGATAATCACCTCTTTGTCTTCACAGTTTGCTCATTTTATTTGCTAGAAATTTCTGTATTAAAATAGTTAAATCATTCCGACTACACTGTAACTGACACAGACATTAAAGGCTTTAGAGGCTTTTTAGCTCATACAAAAATAACTTTTCAAGTAGTTTTACACTCTCTAAAGAATTAGATATAAATATATATGTTAAAAAACAGTGTCTATTAAAAAACACTTTTTTTTTTTTGGTACTGGAGATTGAACTCAGGGGCACTCGACCACTGAGCCATATCCCCAGCCCTATTTTGTGTTTTATGTAGAGACAGGGTCTCACTGAGTTGCTTAGCGCCTCGCCGTTGCTGAGGCTGGCTTTGAACTTGCGATTCTCCTGTCTCAGCCTCCCAAAGTGCTGGGATTACAGGCATGTGCCACTGCGCCCGGCTTAAAAAACACTTTAAAGATATTTCAAGAAAACATTTACTTTATAAATCTGCAAAGGATATAAGAGAAAGTAAATTCTATGTACTGTTTGAATACATGAACTCTAAATTCCAAACTAGGCATAAAGTTAGCTTCCATTAAATCTTTAGTAAGATTGTTAAGCAAATAGCCAAAGTAATTTTCCCCTTTTTAAGACAGTAAAATGACTAAAAGACTGAGAACAAGATAGGTATTTTAAAAATCCACAAGCAAAAACATTCAGTCCTTTAATATTTAAGAACTGAATATCTGAAATTGCACTAATGCTAATTATTGCTTTTTTGCATCTATGAACAAATTAAGCTGCATAAGTAACAGATTCAAATGTACAAATATTTTTAAAATCCCACTGATTCAGTCTTGTAGACATCAGAAAAGTAAACCTTTTACTGTCATAAACAGGATAAAATATCTCTTTAAAATAGAAGTTCTGGGATTGTTGTTTTTGTTTTTCTGATGCTGAGGGTTAAATCCAGGATCTTGTGTAGGTTAATTATGTACTCTACCACCAAGCTACACCTGCAGTCCTGAATGTTTTCATGCATGGATCAATTATACTGCATTTTCAAGTAGGAATACCTTGAAATAGCTTGAGTTATTATTTATAGATAACTACTTTTCACATCATATTTACAGACAATTTAATAGTATTTGGATTACAATAGAATATGAATCCTATGACAGAAGGTACTTTGACCCCAAATGCCTAGAACATTTGCTGGCACAGAGCCAGTGATGAATATGTTTGTTAAAACATCTGTCCTGTGTAACTTCTGAGTGAAAGAAAGATAACTGGAAGAAGATGTTTTA
Source organism: Geosciurus inauris (assembly GCA_004024805.1). Taxonomy (NCBI): domain Eukaryota; kingdom Metazoa; phylum Chordata; class Mammalia; order Rodentia; family Sciuridae; genus Geosciurus; species Geosciurus inauris. The sequence continues at coordinate 27,148 of PVHX01008799.1, forward strand.
TAAGAAAACTGCTCCGAATTCAAAGTTTTGGCAGATAAGGTTGAATATTTGTTATCTATTCTCAGGAACCAAATTGTTGATACAGTTTTTCAAATTCATTCCATAAATTCCTAATCTTTCACATTTAATTTTACTACATGTATTAATGACACTTGTACTTGATCTTTTAATTGATCCTTTTTTTAGTCTTTAATTCTTTGTTAGATGACTACTTGATTAGAAAAATATTCCTCATGAGGATAGCTATGCCACTGACAATGAGGAATCCAAACATGGCTCTGAACTTGTAACTTTTTAAACCAGTTCCATATTTGTAAAAGAGAAAAAAGAAGAAAAATCCAAGTTACCACAGCTGTACTGTTAAAAACTGATTATTAATTTAAAAAGTGTTCATATGACTGAAGTGAAGCTATCAAGCCACTTTAGATGCAGAATGCCATATCCTTCTGCTACTGCTGGATCTCCCCCAAATCTCTCCTATGCTGATGCCAAATAAGCATTCAATTTTGTAGAAAATGAATTGTATCATTTTTTTCATTCTTGTGTCTTCTCCTAAAGAATATACATCAACATAAGTGTGGTCTTATAAAGACTTTTAAAGCATAGAAATATTTCAGGGCAATTACTGTAATCTTACCAATTGGAAACTTAGAAATTCAGAATAAGTACCACTAGTAAATATGCTTGCACATGCCCAAAATTAAAACTTCAACAAATGTTCTACCTTTTTCCCAAAATGGCCCACGATATTCCAAATCAAACAGCAGAGGACAAACTTATGTCCAGAACGAATATATTTCCATATTTTCATAAAATGACCTTAGACTCAACAAAAAGCAAACATTAAAAAGTGTGCTGGGTCTTGAAATCATGGGACTGTTGATTTTGTGACTATTTGCCTCTGCGGTGACACAAACATTGCATCTCTTCACACTCAGATTTGTGATTTCAGTGGTCTAACTTCAGCCTCGAGTGAAACATTTGCCATTGCATTTGGTTTTTAAAAAAGAACAAATAAAATGTTGTGTGGTCAAAATTTTCCCCCTAATTCGCAAGCACTTTGCACTTTTCCTCTAGTTTCCAAATATTTTATTTACCCAGCTTTTATAAGTATAAAATAAAATTGTTTGCCTTAAAAGAATAGGAACAATCCCCTGCATAGGCTGGTTCTCATTTTATAAAAAGCTTTCTCTTCAACTAACTCAAATACCTCAATGATACATTGCAAATGATAAAAGACCTAAGTGAAACAAGAGCTTGAAATATCCTGAAATATATATTTTTTTAAAAAAAACTTCATTCATTCAGAAGAAATCAATTACAGATTCACCCCAAGTGTTCAAAATTAAGGGAACATATGTTCCCAGGGTTATTTTTAAGAACTCTTTCTATAACTAAAGGCTACACAAACTTCCTCAACTATTTAAATCCCATGACCTTTCGGCTCAGAAAGGCTGCAACATAAAAATTAAATAACCAAGGCTTAAAAGTGATTGAAGCAAAGCAGTCAAGTCAATGTTGGTTGAGGTAGCAGTTCATGTATAGACAGATCAGAGGTGATTTTGCATAAAAGATAATCTTGTTTTTAAACTTGGCATTGAAAGGTTGTTACAATTCTAGAATTCAAACTCATTTCTTTACCTTGAGCATGGTCTTAGTTATTAAGTGACCTGTACAGAGAGAACTGCAGTAATTTATTTATTCTGGGAACTTTATGATTGGGTGAATTGCAGCAAACCACTTATCCTCTCTGTGTCTTCATTTGTTAATCTGTCAAATAATATTATCATTTGCTTGTAGGGTTGTATCATATGTAATAATGGTTGGGAAAGAGTTTTGAAAAGTGTAATGCCATGCAAAGGGCAAGGTAGTACTATATTTGGTCAAAGCCTTTTTCAAAAACCAACTATTTCTAGGAAGTAAATTGAGCAAAGAATGAAGACGCTATGTCACAACATATCCCACTACTATGTATAATTATGCAGCAATTTTAAAAATGGCAATGCATTAAAAAAAAGTGAATATGCAGGAGGGTAGGGTGATTGAATGGGGAAAGGATAAAACGATGGTTGAGAAAGTGAAATATGAGATTACATTCCACATCAATAAATGTATATGATTATAATTCTAAGCTATGCCCTAAGATTTATTCATAATGAATAAAAATATTTCATTCATAAAAATTTTTCCTTTCCATTTACTTATATAACATGGGTCTTTAAAAACTTTCATTTTTCTTCTTGCAAAACTTACTTTATAATTAATCTTATTTCTATTATTCTTTCCAAATTGTAAAAGGCCATGTTTTGCATCTTTAGTTGGAGGGGGGAAGAAAAAATCAAGTATATACAATTATCTTATTTTCTGAAAATGACATTTATTTGACTACATAATACAGACATATAATTCAAATCTCTAAAATTTTTAAATATAAACACATATTATAGGCCAGAAGAAACCTTTTGCTTCAAATTAGTTTTCAATACCTAAATCTAAAACTCACAAAGTAATAATACAGATAATATAAAAATAACACTACAAAAACCTGAATGATACTCATGTCCCCGTACTTATTAAGAACTGTATTAAAGCTACCGTAGCTCTGTCTTTGCTATTCTTTTCATTGGTGCTACCTAGAAAAATAAGGGCTAAAAGAAAGAACAGCATGAACACTAATCCCCATGAGACATGAGGTTTGTTTATCATCTGACAATGTGGGTTCCAGAGTACTAAAGAAAGAGGAGGGAAGTGTCTCCAAGTATATATATCTGAGGACACGGTAAAAATTGAGGCAAGGGAGTACAGACAAAGGGAAAATGAAGCTGTACTGAAAATCAAGCAGGTAGAAATTTAAAGACACGTTCTTCTTATAAGTAATCTATGCTCTTTGAAAAGCAGTGTCTCAAATAGGCAATTAATTTATTATTTTTCACTTGTTCTTTTTAGTTATGCATATCATACATACATGGACTATACCTTCCCATTCTTGTGGTTGTACACGATGTGGAGTTACATTGGTTATGTATTCATATATGAACACAGGAAAGTTATGTCAGATTCATTCTACTGTCTTTCCTATTCCCATCCCCCACTCCCATCCCTTCATTCCCCTTTATATAATCCAATGAACAGGATTCTATTATTTTCCCCCTTATTGTATGTTAGCATGTGCATCAGAGAGAACATTCTACCTTTGGTTTTTGGGACTTGGCTTATTTTACTTAGCTCAAATAGGCAATTTATAAACCTGCAATAAAGCTAAATATTAAAGCTTAATAAATCAACATGTATTAAGTTCTCCCAAGAAACTCAAAGTGAATACTAAAAGATCTTAAGAAAACTGCAAGTTCTCTAATGAAGGGACACACTGAGTTGTAGATGCAGAGTGTATAGGTAAGTGGTATGAGCAACACAACTAAGCATTAAAAATCAAAATAAAGAAATTAAAAATTAGGTAAGATGAGGCCTCCGCTTGCCACTAATCAAAACCCCTTCTAGGCACAAAGCCAGTTTCTCAAGGGGATTTTTGTTTAGTCCTAGCTGTCTTGTATTCCATTTCAAACCACTGAACCCTGTTTGTCACTTGCAGCCTACTCTTCCTTCGGTTCTCATAGGACTCTCATGGAACAAGATTTTTACGCTCATACCACCAGCACTTGACCATGTCTTGAGTTCCAGGAAGCTCACTACTTCAGATGGACATACAGGTGCTTAGACAAGGAATTTACACCCCTTCGCCAGCCCCACCGCTGTCCTGTGACAACTACTACTACTGATGAAATCTTTCACTTTATGCAGTGTGGAAATTCCTAAGTGTTTATGAGGGAAGAACCGGTCCAGCCCATTTCTAGTGAGTACAATGTTGTACTTACTTTGGGATAATCCAATTCAAAGAACGTTTCCAAATTGTTGATGAGGTTAGGATCTACCCCTTTCAGTGGTTTCAGAAGAGAAACACCTGGGAGCTTGCTATACGGCTGTTTGTCTGTTGCCTTCTTGTTGAGGTGTAATCGGCTAAAAAGCAAATGACACATAATTTATTTCTAGAGAACGTATTAGTGTCAAATAAAACTAAAGCATATACCAAACTATCAATAAATTACTAAATCCTAAATTGAGATTTTTAAAAGTTGACAACTTCCAAAAAAGACGACGTGCAAATGAAGCAGAGTAGAACCAATTAAGCTTTTGGTTTAGGAAAAACAGAACTAAGCAGAACAAATGTTCCAATGAAGAACTCAGATGACTCTGTTTATTGTTGTGTTCTTGGTGCTTAAGAACTATGCAGGGCATACAGGAACGACATGGTGAAGAAGTGAATGGCAGTGGTAGCCCACACTTCATTGCTCTTTTTCTTGAACTGCCATCAAGATGGACAAAGAACTATAACAGCAGGTAAAATAAAATCTATTATCTATGCCAGAAAAACATGAAACAAAAATAAGAAAGTGTTGAGAAAAATTAATAATAAACAGTCCAGATAATATACAATTGAAAGGAACGTCAAACATCTTGCATGGAAGAAGAAAATTGGATAACAACTTTTGATATTAATAAGCCCAGAATGGCAGGAGTAGAATAGAGGAAAGTTGAATTAAAGGGGAAAATTCTCAATGAGAAAAATGTCTATTAATGACACTGGAAGATATACCAGTGTCCAACTGGCCAAGGTTCTCACTAATGGTGCTAGAGCACAGGGCTCTTAATGAAGAAATCCTTGCTGATCAGTGTTCCACTGTACCTCAGGCTGTCAAAACAAGAGATGCCACATGAGACACAGTGGTGACGTTTCTAAACCTTCCTCTCTGCTTCTCATTGCAAGTACTTCTCAAAAGCAAGTCTCCGGGGCTGAGGCTATAGCTCAGTGGTAGAGCGCTTGCTTAGCATGTGTGAGGCAATGGATTCAATTCTCAGCACCACATATAAATAATGAATAAAATAAAGATCCATCAACAACTAAAAAAAAATTTAAAAAAAAAAGCAAGTCTCCAAGTGTTCAACAGTAACTAGATGCTAGAACAATCATGGGTTCCTCTGCAAGATGTTCTAAGACACATTTTCCCATCTCTGAAATTAAGGGCATCTTACAACTGCTGCCAACCAGATGGCAGTCGGGACAGAATTGTGGAAACCAACCAATAAGACCCTTGAGAAGATTAGTAAAACAAAACACCCCCTGCAAACACACACACCTAGCATCAATGCATCTTTTAATCAAAGAATTACACTTTAACCCTATGAATGACTTGGAAGCATACCAGTACCACCATCTAGACCAGCCAGCTACACACTCACTCCCAGCTATTTTTTTAGTTTATTTATTCTACTTAGGAATAAATGACAGCAGAATGCATTCTGATACATTGTATACAAATGGAGTACAACTTTTCATTCCTCTGGTTGTATATGATGTAGTCACACCATATGTGCAGTCATACATGAACCTAGGGCAATGATGTCCATCTCATTCCACCATCTTTCTTACTCCCCTGTCTCCTCTCCTCCCCTCCCTCTTCTTTGACCAAAGTTCCTCCATTCTTCCCATGCCCCCTCTCCCATTATGGATCAGCATCCACTTATCAGAGAGAACATTCAACCTTTGGTTTTTTGGAATTGGCTTACTTTGCTTAGCATGATATTCTCCAACTCCATCCATTCACCTGCAAATGCTATAATTTTATTCTCTTTTATTGCTGAGTAATATTCCATTGTGTATATATACCACAGTAGGGCATCTAGGTTGGTTCCACAGTTTAGCTATTGTGAATTGAGCTGCTATAAACATTCAAGCAGCTGCGTCACTGTAGTGTGCTGTTTTTAAGTCCTTTGGGTATAGACCGAGGAGTGGGAGAGCTGGGTCACTCTCAGCTATTTAAAGTGAGGATGTGCTACAACAAACACCTAATGTTTCAGAAATGGCCTCGGAAATACCTTTACAGGAAGAAAACAGGCTACCTATAATGAAACAATTTTTAATTGATAAGAAACCAATAGGGTATAGAATAGGGTGGTTTTAATTTCTGATCCACAAGACCAAACACCAGAAAACATGGAACACCATTCATAGCAGTGCTACTCAAAGTGTACTCTGGTCCACCAGCTGCTTTTTGCTGGTCTGCAATGAGAAGAAACTGAGAGAAAGAAACTTAAAGCAATTTGACATTGCCGTGACATCCAAGCACCTGATCAGCAATTTATTTTTACTGTAATTTGGCAAAATATCAGTCCATGGCAGACTGGAAAATACAAGAATGAATCCTTTGCCACAGATAGTGTAGAAACCATTGATCTACAGAGTTTACTTGGAGGGCTACACAGAGCCAAAATTAGGATCTATGAAGTGTAATACCAAAAAATGATCCTTCTCCCATTTCCAACAAAAGAACAGACCAGTTGTCTGGAGAACCCTTCTCAGTACAAGACATCTGGATTGCTAAGGGGTAAAAAGTCCGCATCACACATTTTAATTGATTAAATCAGTAACATGTTCATATGGTTGAAATCACTAAAAATATGAGAACATTTAATATTTTGATGTTCTCATAAAAGAAGTCTCCCTGTCACTCTCACCCCCTACCTGTCTCATTCCAATTATTACTTCCTCCAGGATTATTAGTTTCTTACTCATCCTTCCAGAGATTTAAAAAATGTATATAGAAGCCAAAACATACAAACTGTGTATGTATGTACGCATATGTGTATATATAAAATATAATTTTCTCCCCTCCTTTTAAATTCAAACATGTTAAAAATAAAGCATGTTTTAAAATACATGATTGAACTGATAGGAAAATATTTAAAAGCCCTCTTATGTCAGAAACAAGAACTTTTCTGTGAGAGTGTGCTGAGGCCAGTGCTTGCCTCTGGGCCATCTGCTGGTCCTGAGTGACCTACAGATGGAGACAAGCCTGACACAAGAATGATAGGCAATCTGTTCTGAAAGCCTGGTATAAGCCTGGCATCCCTGAAAGGCAAAGCTGAAAAAGCCTGGCTCTGAGAGGAAGCTGGGGATGCTGCTTATCTTAGATTCAGCCCAAAGTTATGGAATAAAAGGAAAAAGCCTTTCTGTAAAACACCCCATCATGTGGGGTGGGGCCCAGAATGCAAAAGTATCTGTGCTGCCTGAACAAAACCCAAGGGAAAGAATGAGAGAAACCATCAACTAGAACCACAAATCTAGGAAAAGAACCACACATATCTAAAAAGGAAAGTTATATCATTGACATTAGGAATTCAATGGACAGGTTAAGACAGAAGTTTACCTACACCCAGTGTTAAGAGAGAACTGGAGGCTAGATTTAGCAATCACCTAAAATGTATCACAGAGAGAATAAAAGGCAAAGACACAGAAATCATCAAAGAGTTTAGGAGTGGACAACAGAACTCTGAAATCCCATTAATTTTTATCCATTTCCCCATTATGTGATCATTAAATATTAAGAAACTGTGTCAAAACACTTACATGAAGCGCCGACCAATTTACAGCAGAACCCAGCCCACTAATAATTCTGCTGCATTTGGCAGATATTAAATTCAAAACAACAGCAACAAGGAGCATTTAAACTACTCAACAGTCACACAGCTTTCAAATTGTGAAAAAGTTGAGAGTGAATCCTATTTTACTTTTCTTCCTCTTCTTAAAATATTTTACTTCAAATATTAACTTCGATACACCTGCCATCCTTTGAAGAGCTTTTCATATTGAGAAGGCAGTATTTTATCATAAATAAAGAGTCATTCTGACTCTCCAAATGGGGTCATACAGCCCCTAGGATATAAGATTCTACTTTGGAGAATACTTTTTTGACTTAGGAAATCAACTGACAAAAGCCTTTAGTACAAATTACATGAAATGTTTACCAAAATAATGAAAGAATATCCATTAAATCACAAAATGTGTGATTTTGATTAAATCACAAAACTTGCATGGTGTTTGGCATACAGTGACGCTCCGTGTTATTTAGAGTTCACTTATTGAACAATGTATTTTGAGCCCAGTTAACATTATCCTATGCACTAGAGATACAACAAAGAACAGGCAAATCACCTACTGTCAGCAAGCTGTGGTTTAATGAGAGGAGCTGCACAAATTCTTGCAAAATTCTTATGGAAGATGACAAAGCTCTGGAGCAAGGATGTAGTAACTCTGCCTGCCACACACACAAATGATACCTTGGCCATGATCAGTGTGTCGTAAATAAATCTACAGCTGTATGTTTCAAATTGTGACCAGCAGCCCGTTTATACTTATCTCAAAAATGGCCTTGGGCTAGGCACAGTGGCATGCACGCCTGTAATCCTGGCTTAGGAGGCTGAGACAGGAGGATCGCAAGTTCAAAGCCAGCCTCAGCAATGGCGAGGTGCTAAGTAACTCAGTGAGACCCCATCTCTAAATAAAATACAAAATAGGGCTGGGGATGTAGCTCAGTGGTCGAGTGCTCCTGAGTTCAATCCCTGGTAACCCCCCAAAAATGGCCTTGGCAGTGGCGTCCTCCAAGTGGGCCATTTTTTATTTATTGATTGATTTTTGATACTGGGAATTGATCCTAAGGGTGCTTTATCCCTGAGCTACATCCCCAGGTCCTCCCTTTTTAAATTTTTAAATTCTGAGACAGTGTCTTGCTAAGTTGCTGAAGCTGGCCTTGAACTTGAGGTCCTCCTGTCTCGTCTCCTGAGTTGCTTGGATTACAGGCATGCACCACTATGCCTGGCTTGCTTGAGCCAGTTTTATGAGTGTTTCTGACAGGGCACTACAAGGTTTACTGGTTTCGAACCAGTTTGTATTTCAGTATCTCAGATCAGGACTTCCGCATTAGGTAAAATATAAACTTGAGCCTAAGGCATCTACACAGTTATCAGGGTTTTTCCTGGTTACCCATTTCCACTCTTAGCCTAGGACAGATGACTTGCTTTCTGTTAGGATTGTGTGCACACACTGCTCTCTTGGTTCCAGGTTCTATACCGGGAGAATCCAGTTCTGCCATCCTACAGTGCCTTTGGCTTATGGCCTTGACCTTTTTGCTGTAAGGGGCACTTTCTTATTAAAGTATAACACACATACTGTTAACACACATGTAAACATATGGTCTAAAGAATTGCCCAAAGCGGGCTGGGATTGTAGCTCAGTGGTAGAGCGCTTGCCTTGCATGCGTGAGGCACTGGGTTCGATCCTCAGCACCACATACAAATAAAAAGATATTGTGTCCATCTACAACTAAAAAAAAAATTAAAAAAAAAAAAAAAAAAAAAAGAATTGCCCAAGGTAAAATTCCCCATAACCTGGACCCAAATCATGAAAAAAAAGCATCACCAAAACCCCCAAGTCCACCTCTATGTACTCCCTCCTCTCAAGGGTAATCACTATCCTGACCAACATCAGACTAATATTGTCTGTTTCAAATTTTATATAAATGGAATCCCTTTATTTTATACACTCTGTTGTGGCTGGCTTCTTTTGCCTAACAGTATGTCTGTGAGATTTATCCACATTGTTATATTCAGTTAAAATGTATTCATTCTCAATGCAGTGGAGCGTTCCTTGTACTGATATGCCATACTTTATCTACTTTTTGGTTAATGGACAATTGGGTTATTTAAAGTTTGGGGCTATTAAAAATAGTAAGCAGACTTGTGTGCTTACACAAGTACTACACAAGAACTAAAAACAAGACCCTCTTCCTCCGGACTTCAACTTTTGAACATGATGAAGAATCATAGACTAGACTTATGCTCCCACCTGAAGCAACCAAAAAAAAAAAAACCAGGCATAATATAGGAAAGAATGGCTTTAAGATACTGGACATTAGATAGAAGAAGAGTGATTCTTAAGACTGGGAAAAAAAGAAGATGCGGAGGTGAATTCTACAATTGCCCCAGTTTATTCATCAGGCCATTTCCAGGCCATGGTGCAGGAAAGGCAAACCCAGGTGGAGTCCAGCAGATTCCACCACACAGAGGGGATGGAACTGAGTCCAGAAAAACATCCAGCATCCAACAAAGTGAAATCCAAAACATGTGGCATCTAATAAAAAATTGCCAGACATACAAAGAACCACGAAAATACAACCAATGATGAGGAGAGAAATCAATAAATAGAAGCCAACACAGAAATGTCATTGGGATTAAAAGGAGCAGGTCCGGCAGACACACAGCTTTTCATTCCATCTTTGTTTCTGGATTGTGGTGGAGATTTTCCTTTCTTATTTTCAGGCTCTGCGTTTATGTGTGTGATCACAACATCATCTCCATGTGTTTAGAATAGGACTGGGAGATGTCACCTGTGCAGAGGCCACCTCTCTTCCAAAGTAACTTCTGCCCAAGCCTCTGTAAATGCATGACACATCTATCATTTAAGTATGTTTAGACACTCTGGGAGGAGAGAGAGGAAAGCATTTGACGGGTGGCATTCTTTTAAGACTTTCACACTCTAAGTGTAGTGCACTGACCAGCATCCCTGGTATCACCTGGAGCTTGTGAAAACTTCCAGCTCCCCTGCCCATCAGAACTGCTGAAACAGAATGTGCATTTTAGCAAGATCTCCAGGTGATTCGTGGGCACATTCAATCTTGGGAAGAAATACTTTAAGATTCCTTTGTGCTATAACCTCTTCCTCCACTTCACAGAGAATGCTGAAAAGAAGCCCAGCCTCCTGGCAAGAAATAACCATGAAAGACTAAAAAGAAGATAAGATTATTTTTGTATTGATAGAAGTTCAGAGAAACAAGTACAAGTATGGGAGATGGAAGGCAGAGGGAAATATTCTAAAGGTCCAAAAGAAAAAAAGACAGGTTCATAAACCAAAAAAGGCAGCAGAAGGAAGAGCAGGAAATGAAGAGTCAAGGGCAAATGAAAATTCAGAATTCACGGGGTTTGGCAATGTTCAATGAGAGGAGTGGAGGAGGTGATGAGGATGTATTTACAGAAATCTCAGGTTTGGGCTTAAGTAACTAGTGGTGCCATTCATAAAATCTGGGCACAAAGACAGATGGGAGAAAGTAATGAGTGTTATTTTGAACATGATAAAGTTACTCTTAAGACATCAAGTGGTGATATCTCTCTCAGGGATCTAGCAGTTTGCCACTGAGTATGGACAATGCCCACAGGAATTAATGGACCAGCCTGTGTCTAAGGTATGCATCTTCTTAAACATTGCAAGTGATTCTACTGCAGGCTGACATTGAACAGGAGAAACACTACAGTAGACTCTAAATTCTTCAGGGCTGGGCAAAACAATAATAGAGTACATTTTTAGTATTTTTTTTTTAGACTGTTGAATAGATAACTGGTAAGTAAACAGATACAGTGCTCAAAAGGTAAGACTGGTCTGGAGACAAAAATATGGGAGCTATCCATATACTATTTACAGATGGTCAAGAATGAATGGAGTATCATGCTAAGCAAAATACGCCAGTCCCCAAAAACCCAAGGGCCAAATGTTTTCTGTTTTCTCTAATATTCAGATGCTAACTCACAATAAGTGGGGAGGGGGTTTAGGGAAGAATAGAGTTACTTTGGATTAGGTAGAGGGGCGTGGAGTGAAGTGGGGTCTGGGGGTGGGAAGGACTGTAGAGCGAATCAGCCATTATTACCCTATGTGCATACACGTCAACAGTGTGATTCTGTATCATGTGCAACCAGAAAAATGAGAAATTATACTCCATTTATGTATGATGTGTCAAAGTACATTCTACTATCATGTATAACTAAATAGAACAAATTTTAAAAAGTGGAAAAATTACATGAAAAAAATAAATATAGCTTCTATTACTGAACCAGTAACATATGAAGAAGACCAAGAGTGAGTGGTGATCAGAGAAGTACAAAGACAGACAGAAAGATTTAAGTGGGTGGCTGTTTTCTTCTTTAAGGGATCAAGAAAGAACAACATTAAATGCTGCCAAGAGGTCAAGACAAGAACTGAAATGTCCACTAGATTAAGTGTGTAGCTGATGACCTCTGAGCACTTTTGGAAGGGATGGGTTAGTTGGTGGAGCCTAGGGGTAGACAGGTTACAAAGGAAACAAATGAGTGGTGGGACATGGTGATAGTGAAGAAACACTAATTCCCTGAAACTTCACCATGAGGGAAAGGGCCAAAGAGTGGCTAGAGGGAGCACAAGGATTTGTTTGGTTTTATGAGAATGCTCGAGTACACAGGCTAAGGGGAAAGAGCTAGTTAAAGAGAAAAAAAAAAAATTAATGGCATGATAGGATCCACAGTGTGAAGTAGGAATTAAGATAAATCTGCCAAGAATGTGGTAGAACGGTGAAGATTTAGAAGAGGTAATGGATGACAGAGCTAAATAAAGAAACAAAGTACTGCCAGATAGCACTGTAGCTTGGCTGAGATCTGAGACCATGAATGTGTAGTAGTACTAATCCACATGGCGTGTGATTACCCTCTGCAGGAGTTTGAAAGTTGAGAAGCAATGAATTATTGGATGGATCCAGGATAGCAGGGCAGACTGATAGAAGGCCAGGCAAGGTGAGGCGAGGCAAGGAGCAAGATAATGAAGTGATGAACTGCAGGTTCCGGGCTACAGAGAGAACTAAATGAAGCCGAGAGGCAGTACATGCAGGATGCAGCTCATTCCAGGCTATGCATCAAAATCACCTGGGGAAGTCTGCTTTTTAAAAAAAATCCTGATGCCAAGACCAATTAAATCAGAATCTTGGGGTGGGGCCCAGGTAGCAATACTTTTTAAACCCAAAGTGCCACCTGGGTTGAGAACCACAGACCTAGGAAGACCAGGTTACTACTGTAACAAGAGAGGAGGGCTAAGGTGGAAACTTTTAGAAAGATCAGCAGTTATGGGATGGACTGAAAATATGAGTAGGAAAGGAGAATGAGTAGGGGCCCTCTCCATCACAATCTAAGTGTTTCGAATGTCACAGACTAAGACTCACAGCCAGTGCAGAAATCCTCATTCAGATACCCTATCCCTATGGATAACTTCTGGGGTTATTTTTAGGTCACCTGTCAGTATATAGCATAGTGACTTAGGAGCCTGGGCTGGTGGCAGATGGCCTAGGTTTCTATCACAGCTTACTAGCTGTGCCCTTGGGTAAGTTACTTCTCAAAGTGTTTTTAGAAGTGTGCATAACAGTACCTATCTTATGGGGAAGGTGTGAGAAATACATGAGATTAAACCACAAAGTTAAAAGATACCTATCACTATCTGTAACTTTAAAATAAGACCTTTGCTATAATTACAAAGACTTTTTCCACCAAAATATAACTTCTCTGAATTATCATAGCTCTGATTACAGATTTAGAGATGTCAAATATTGATAAGACATATGCCAAAATGGAAAAGACTAGAAATTCATATATTTTTAAAAGATTCATATATATTTACATTAGGCCATTATGATGATGATTTTTTTTTTAACATAAAATCAACTTGTATGTTCTAAGAAAGATTAAAAGGGGAGAAAGGAATGATCGAAAGCCACCAATTATGGCTAAAACAAAATTAAGTCAAAACATGGCACAAAACACACCTAGTGTACAGTTTAAATCATGCCCAATATTTAAAGCCCATTGTATTTAAAGCTAAAATCACACCAAATCATGCCCATTGTATTTAAAGCTAAAATTGCACGAAATATTTAGGAAATTTAAAGTTCTATAGATATCCAAAAGCATTAAATCTATGCAAGTATAAGAAAAGGGAACATTCAACATCACAAATTATTTTCCATCAAAAATGGCCCATTAATGTTTTGTTCATTTTTTAGCTGATCTCTCCTCTTACACCATGAAATGGATTCTCAGTTGGGCAGACATACTGCATAGTCCTGACTTCTTTTAATGCCCCTATCCTCAGAGGCTGACTCAAGATGTTGGGTTACAAGAACCCCGGTCCCTTGGCTAGTAAAGGCAGAGAATGGCACCCTCAGGGCTAAGACCAGCAAGGCAGGACTGTTTCAACTCTGCAGCAGATACAATGCGTAAAGCAACTGCCAGCTGTTATGTAATTTCAAGCTACTGCCTTCCAGTATGAAGATGTTGAAAAGATTTCAGAAGAGACTGTAGAGACTGTATTTGTTCTGTTGACCATTATATTCCAATGTCTAACACAGTCCCCAGAGAAGCTACCTACCCACCAGCTTTCCCATTCCGCTCAGGGAGGGAGACAAAGCCCCTTCCCACAGCCTCTAACACCTAGAAAGATCTCCACAGCAAGTTCTCGGGCATCAGGACCACAAATGTTAAAATCATTTGTGATTTTAATAACATTCTTAGTTCTACCGAAATATAATCTGCCCTCCTAACACATATATCCATTTAATTTTCAGAAATTGGATTTTATTACATCTCCACAAATGCAGTGGGTATAAAGAGAAGGGCCTTCCTATATAGCTCATCAATGATTTGATTTCATTTTTTGAAGAGTAAAGTGATCCTGATACAGGTGGGGAATTCTGGGGAGTTTAGAATGCACAGTAAAATTCCAATACATGTACCATTTTTCCCAAGGAATTATTTTTAAATTAAATTTTAGATTGGGAGCCAGAGTCACCATAAAAAAAAAAAAAAAAAAAAGGCATTCAGGTATTTTAAAAGCATCAACACCCCCAAGGACAAGGATGGGAGGTGCACAGGGATAGAACTGCCAACACTGGTGACAAAGGAGTGCAGGCACCACTGTGGTGCTTTCTCAAAGCAACTTAGACCTGCCTCAAGTCCAAAGGTTGTGAGGGATGAATCCGAGGCAAGAGAGAGTTCTTCAGGGTCCTGTTTTTTCCATTGTGAGCTAGAAGGTCATTTATCTATTCAGGAAACACTTCAAAGAACTTCAAGTGACAGTAAGAAATATTCTGGGGTTCTGTCGGCTTTATGGCTGCTTTAGCTTGATGATCCTAACTGCCTCTGAATTGATGGGATGGCCTTACGTTAGCTTAGTTGATTCTCCCACTCCACCCCCCCCCCTTTTTTTTCATGAAGAAAGGCAACTGTATTCATGCAAGAGAAGGTATCAATGGAGGCTGAGAAAAGGAGCACCCAGCCCTGTCCTCTGTCCTAAGCAGGAGTCTGAGATAAGGTCATACCTGAACAGCGTGGAGAAAGCCAATGGGCTCGCTCCCTGTGGAACTGGGGAGGGGACAAGCAGGCCCAGAAGTAGGACTTTATTCTGTCAGTACCAGGAGCTGCTTGCACCTGGACTTGGTGACAGGATAGAGTGTGGCCCTTCTGCTGCCACCTGAGCAGTCTGAAGAGGGGCTGGCAGCAAAAGGCTTCTTGTAGGTTTCCTGAGTGTGACTCTCAAATTCAGACTTCTCCACCCACCTGCCCCTCCCCTGCAAACATGAGAACAAGCAGGTCCCCTGCTTGGTTTCTATTTCCTAGCATCCAAGTCTCCAAAGTTGTTACTCTTTCATCATTTTAGCTGATTGTTTAGTCTTCCCATCTTTTATTCTCATCAACCACAATGGTTTTTGAGTTCATGCTTTGCACCATTTTTAACTGGTTTCTTTTACAGTTTTGTATTCTAATTTAGTTTTAGCAAGAGGGGAAGCGGATAGGAAGGGAAGTCCCTGGAAAGAGGAGACAAGTTGAGCGGGGGCGGTAGTGGGCCGTGCTCTTTCCTCTTCAGGTGACTGGCAGCAACCTCTGCAGCAACCTTATACAGCTCTTCTCCCCCACATGTGCGGCACAAGACTTGCATTTAACAATTCCAAGAACGAACATGGATTCCACAAGGACAAAGATCACCTTGCTTAACAGCTCCAGACTGCTACTTTATAGTTCTGCTATGTAATTCAGTTAAAACAATTTATCTAACTCCAGGAATTTATCTCCTCTGCTCCACGCCACAGAATATGTTAATATTTCACAAAATTAGGTTGACTCTGATATCGGCAGGCCCATACTTTACATATTCCGTGCCAGCAATTCCCAGTGATTAAAGATTAAAGGACTTTGTTGTTGTTGTTGTTGTTTGTTCTGGAAGGTGGTTGTTGCATGTTTCTGATTGGTGTGTCATGAGTATTATAATTACCACGGCACTTATCATTTTAAAATTGCATTGCATCAAAATGGGCTTCAGCAGCAGCACAAAGCATACCTCCCAAAGACTCTACAGACAAGATTCCCCAGAGAAAGAAAAAATAACCGCCAGTGAGTTAGCTATACAGGAAAACATAAACTATTTCCACTGGACAATAAACACCAATATTACAAAATATAAAGACGTCTACCACCTTAGAAAACAAATAGAAGATCCTTACTAAGTTCTCAAACAGCAACATAAAACCCAACTCACTAACCCTTTGGTGACAACGGAATTAACTCCAATGTATGGAAAACATGTAGAGCACAGCATTTTGCTAATAGCGATTAAGAAAGGTGCCTAGCAGATCTGCACTCACTAGACAGCACTCCAAAACACAGCACCTGCAAACACACATAGGCCCAAAAGTCACCCATTGCATCAAAAGGAAACTAATGAGACTGTCCCTAACCTCTTCTACAAAATCCCCTAAAATTACCCTTTTAAAGTGAACTTAATGTTTAAATAAAACTATTTGTGTATAAAATAAAATTCCATGGCTGGAGAAAAAGCATTTGTGATCCAAATCAGGATAGCCTTGGGCTATGCACTGCCCCAAAGACAGATCTGAGCATAAAGATTATTTATGGGAAAGACAGACAGTCCATTTGCAAAACCTTTGGAGGAAAACAGAGATTTAACAAAAAAGCTAAAGTTAAACAAGTTATTGATGTAGCCCTGTTTCTATTTTAACTTGTAACTGGTTAGAAATAGTGAGATAAAAATTTCATTTGGTCTTATCAGTTTCATTAGAATCTATGATCACTGAAAGCATCCCAAATTCTACCACAATGGCCATCAGAGACTGAATTAATGAATAAATAAAAATTCAGCATTACTACCAGAGAAACCTCAAAGATAACTCATTCAACAGGTAGTAACTGAGTGCTTAGTAGACCCTGAATATGTAGTAGTAAATAAGACATCATCTCTACCCTCCAAAACTTACAATCTAAT
This sequence comes from Geosciurus inauris, assembly GCA_004024805.1. Lineage (NCBI taxonomy): Eukaryota > Metazoa > Chordata > Mammalia > Rodentia > Sciuridae > Geosciurus > Geosciurus inauris. The sequence continues at coordinate 44,159 of PVHX01008799.1, forward strand.
GGGAAAAGAGAAAATAATTTACAATTTAGGTGAGTAATTCCAAAGTACTATGGAAAGACATAGAGGGGGCCACAGTTCCTAGTTCCAGTAGGGAACTAGAGTCTAAAATGATGAGCCAGGGAGGCAGGCACAGTGGCGCATGCCTGTAATTCCAGCAACTCATGAGGCTGAGGCAGGAGAATCACAAGTTCAAGGCTAGCCTTAGCAACTTAGTGAGGCCCTAGGCAAACTCAGTGAGATATCTTGTCTCAAAATAATAAACAAACAAACACACACATAAATGGCTGGGGGTTGGCTCAGTGGTTAATGCACCTCTGGGTTCAATTTCCAGCACCAAAAAATTAATTAATTAATTTAAAAAAGTAAAATAAAACGACTTGAATGAGCACTAGTTAGTTATGCAAAAAGGAAATGAAAAGGAAAAAAGAAGAGAAAAAAGAGAAAATTCTACAGAAAGTACATTCCACATTCAGACAAATGTCATGAACTCGATGCTGAAGAAACAGGTACACGGAGATGGTATGCTAAGGAGCTGTGCATGTCTTCTTAAAGAGTTTGAATTTTAACCTGAAGGCAATGGGGAGTCATGGTAAGTGTTTAAGCATATGAACCAAGATTAGTGTTCCAGAAAGATAAACTAGAAAGGGAGCAAGGATGTAGGTAAAGATACCAGTGAGCAGAAATAATTTCCATAATCTAGGGTAGACAGGAAGGTGTATGGAACTAATTATGTAGCAAAAGGGAGGGAAAAATGAATCAATAGAACTATCACTGAATATTAATTAAATTAATTATATTATCACTGAATTATAATTTTCATTCTACTTCTCAAAGGTAACATATGATAGTCTAATTGTTTCCAGGCTCAGGTTAAAGGGGCTCAACTGCTGAAATGTTTAATTCATTCATCATGAAGTGGTCCTACCACAATGATTTTGACTCATCAACATTTTTTTTTTCAGGTACTAGGGACTGAACTCAGGCGTGCTCTACCACTGAGCTACTCCCCTTAGCACTTTCTATGTGTTACTTTGAGATAGGATCTTACTAAGTTGCCAAGGCTGGCCTTGAACTTGTAATCCTCCTGCCTCATCCTCCTAAACTGCTGGGGATTACAGGCATGTGCCACCACACCTGGCCCAATCAACATTTGACCAAAGTCCAAGTGCATCTTCAGGATTAAACCAGAAAAGCAGCTCTCTATTTTTATTCCATCAAGGTTTAGGAACACCAATATATTCATGAATTTAAGCCTCAAATCATACCACCTAAATATTCTAAATACTAAAATTTAGATTAAAAACACAACTAGCTTCTAACAGGTAGTTTATGGCAACTGTCATCACAATGAACATGTAACTTCTAATTCAAAAGTTATGCAACAGGTATAAAAGTGGCTGCACTGGAAACATTAGAAATGTTATTTGTAGGAAGCAGAATTCACCTGAAAAAACCTCCAGGAAAAGCACTTCTGCTTTACTAGAGGATAGTTAATATCTATAGATAGAAGAAGTTATTTCCACGCTGTCTTGGCACCGCGCTAGTCAATTAACGGGAAAGATAGTCTAATGCTAAACATTAGGACATTAACATGGGGGGCGGGAGTGATAAACAGAGGGACAGAATTGGGTGGGGAAAGAAAGGAGAAAAAGAATGAAAGGGAGTAGAAAAAGGCAAGGTGTCTTGCTTAGATACCCTTATCATCTGGCACGAGGCTCCAAAGGGCTAAGAGGGAAGAAAACACCTAGTTTCAGACCTATATATGCTTTCATCTCTGTCCCCAACACTCAAACCATTCTCGCTCTCACAAAAAGAAAAGGGGGAGGGGCTGGGGAGGTGGCTCCGTGGTAGAGCGCTTGCCTCGCATGCATAAGTCACCGGGTTCCATCCTCAGCACCACATAAAAATAAAATAATAAAAGATATTGCATACAACTAAAAAATATTTAAAAAAAAAAAAGAAAGAAAGAAAAGGGGGAAAAACAGCATGAAGATTACCAACTAACTGTGCCTGCTGAGGCTACCCTCATCAACTATTTTTAGGAAATTAAAAATCTTGGGAATAAGACCCTTTCAACAATTATCTGCCATCTAAAATGTTAGGAAATGACTAAGCCTCAGTTCGGTATTAAAATTGTAAGGAGTGAAGCAGCTGGTGGAGATAATAGTAAGTAAAGATGGTTCTGAACACTGGAAATACTGGTTTTCTAGTTTGTAAGGTATCACGACTTTTAAAATTGCAGGCGTATAGCCTCAACATCTTATCAAGGCCCTAAGCTACTAAGACCCCGTTTCAAAATAAAAATATAACAAGGGCTGAGGATGTGTCTCAGTGGTTAAGTGCCCTGGCTTCAATTCCTGGTACCAAAAAAAAAATAAACCCTTTAAATTGCAGGCTTAAATGAACTGTAAGACATTTGTAAAATCAGAACAAATAACCTGGTTAAATAAGAGTTGTTCTAATCAACTTTAGCTCCATTTTTAAAAATAAAGGCCAATACTTAGCACTTTATTGTAAGAAGATACAATAAAACATCAAGACTAAATTAAGTAGATCCCATTAGGCACTGATACACATGGTGTTTAATATTTCTAAAATAACCAATTTTTTAAATGCTTTAGTTTTTCTCAGCAATCTTTTTACAATATTTACATTACTTAAACATTTTTAACAAGAAGCCACAGACATTGCTTCTTAACCTGACACCTAGATATAGAGCCATAAGTTTTTGAGAACAGGTTCCATTTCTACCAGCGACAAGTACATGTTTTCAGAATTATCAATACCTGCTAGTTGACATATTACCTTATTTCAGAAAAGGATTTGAGGGGATATAGAACAGTATTCAAGAAACATATACTTTAATAAAATATAAACTATCTAGTACTTTTGTAAAATTTTTTGTAGTTGTTGATTAACCTTTATTTACTCATTTGTTTATATGCGGTGCTGGGTGATCGAACCCAGTGCCTCCCACATGCAAGGCAAGTGCTCTACCACTGCGCCACAATCCCAGCCCAAACTATCTAGTATTTTAACCAATATATTGTTGCTGAAGTTCTTTAACCTTGTTTGTTAAATGCTGAGATTCAACTGCAATTTTACTAAATAGTTGGGAGAGGAAGATGAAAAAGTGCTTAATTCTCTGTTTGAAAACAACTCTTTAAACTGGGAGGTTATCTTTTAATTCAATAAAAAAGGTAGCAAATAAAAAATTCTGATGGTGGAACCAGACCAGAAGAAAGGTACTTATCAAAAAAGGTGAGACTTAATTTATACACAAAATAATCTATTGATTATCTACCTTTCATCAGTTATTCACTTCATTAAAATACTCAGAGGTTTACTGCAATTAACAGGCACTCCAACCTGTTACAAACTGTTTTGATTTTCACATACTTTTCAGGAACCTGTTATTATCAGTAAAAAAGATAGTTTTGTGGGGCTACAGAAAGTGCGAAGCCTCTCTAAATTATCTCAACTAAGCTAAACGTTTGCCCAAGACTAAGAAACTTAAAAATATTTTAAGAAAACATTTGCCATTTACAATTAGGCACAAGAAAATAAAACAATTCTGGAGTGCCCACAAGTTTAAGAATATTTCCAAATGGTTATCTGAAATATCAGGATACTTCAATAGTGTTAATTTTAATTAAAGTATGTATATAATGGGGGGAGGCAAAATATCATGGTCCCATGAGGAAATTCAGGCTTTTTTCAAATGAAGCTGTAAATTTAATTTCAACCAAAACAATAAGAAAAAGATTATTTAGGACTCTGAAACAAAGATTGTAAAGTTCATCCTCAAGTACAAATGTGTACAAAATCAAAAAGTTTTGCAAAAGAACAAGAAGATTTGTCTCACCAGTTAATAAAACTTCACTAATAACAAAAAAGAAAATTGGTACAAGGATTATTAAATCTGTGAAATGCCACTGGAAGCCCCCCAAAATATCCAAGTACAAAGAAGAAAATATAAAGGTGGTACTTTCAAAACAGTAGAATTATCAATGATTTGGAAAATAATTTTGGGACAAATGACTACTTAAATGAAGCTAAAATTAGGGCTCTAGATCTCATAACAAAGCAAAATATCAGGCTCATTAAAGAGTAAAATTAAAAACTTAAGAAAGAAGCCAGGCATGGTGGCACATGCCTATAATTCCAGTGGCTTGGGGAAGCTGAGCCAGGAGGACTGCAAGTTCAAAGTCAGCCTCAGCAATGGCGAGGCGCTAAGCAACTCAGTGAGACCCTGTCTCTAAATAAAACACAAAATAGGGCTGGAGATGTGCCTCAGTAGTCAAGTACACCCGAGTTCAATCCCTGGTACAAAAAAAAAAAAAAAAAAAGATTATGAATATGTAATTACAACTAAATATAACTAGCATATAAATATATGAAAAATATTTGACAGGACTGATAATAAATGGAGTAACAATAAAAAACAAAACACAGTGAAAAGCCTGGTACTTTGGTAAGAGAAATGGGCACCATCATACAATGTTACCAAGCCTATGAATAGATACAACATTTTTACAGAACAATTTGTATTAAAGTTTAAAAGATACACCACTTCTACTGCATGTAGTGGTGTACCCCTGTAATGCCAGCTACTCAGGAACCTGAAGACCACAAGTTCCAGGCCAGCCTTGGCAACTTGGTGAGACACTGCCTCAAAACAAAAACTGAAAAATGTCTGGGGATGTAGCTCAGTGGTAGAATCTTCGCCTACTAGCATCCATGAGACCTTGGGTTCAATCCCCAGCACCAAAAACAAAAACAAACAAACAAAAAGTGTTGTTTTATAAACTGCAAACAACCTAAATGCCATCCATAACAACGAATAAAAATGTTAGAATCTCATATATCTGTTAAAAGTGATGTAGAGCTGGGTGCAGTGTAACACACACTGTGAACCCAACTACTCAGGAGGCTGAGACAGGAAGATCACCAAGTTCCAGGCCAGTCTGGGCAACTTGGTGAGACCCTGTCCCAAAATAAAAAAATAAAAGGGGCTGGAGCTGGAACTCAGTGATAAATGCCCCTGGGTTCAATTCCCAGTACCAAAAAATAAATAATTTTAAAAACTGCAGAGATCATATTATTTATTGACATGAAAAGAAATGGTCATGACATTTTACATGTCAGCTCCACTTAAGCAATGACCTTGGATGTTTCATTTCTAGCACCTTGAACAGTGCTCTGTACTAAACTGCCTCTCATAACCATTTCTTAAGTAGATGAATTTGAAAGGCTTCCCCCTTCTTCTCTTGCTCCGCTGTCTCTCTCACACACACAGATGGAAATGAAAGGATAGTTACAAAAGGTTAACAAGGTAACTCTCTTCTTTATTCCTCTCCATATTGCCTAAATTTTTTATTCTTATGACTGGAAAAAGTAACATTTTAAAAAAAGAACCCATACATACATTTAAAATGAACTCCAGTATGTGTTCAGTAACTACAACTCAAAAACTCCAAAAACCAAGATCAACAATATGGAAGTGGCACATTTTCTTTTACTTTCAAAGAAATAGTGTATCCTGTACAAGAAGCATCTTTCTATAGTATCAGGAAATGCCACACTCTACTAATAAAAGCAATGTTTCCAAAAAGAGAAGCATACCTTTTTTCTTGTAAAAAGAAAAAAAAATTAAAAACCTAGAAGTAACTAATTTCTTCAAGTCCTGTCCTTTCCTAACATACACCCTTACTAGGATAGAGTAAAAAATGTTATTTATTTTTACCTTTTTCCTCCCAGGCTAAAAGCCAAGTGCATTCACATCAGTTATATGCTCTACACAATTCTTTCATTTATTTACATAGGCAAACTTCATTATAAAGTCACTGAGTGAAATATCAAAACTACAAATCTCATGCCTCCATCCTTTCACCCTATTCTGTTTTATTCACAGGTTTTATCACTACCTGAAATAAACTTATTTGGATTTTGTCATCTGTCAATTCCTTCAAGAATGTAAGCTCCATGAAGACAGGAATTATGTCTTGCTGACCACTGTGTCCCAGCAAAGAACAGTAAATGGTATCTTGTTAGCCTCAAGAAGTATTTGTTATATACTGGAAAGATAAGGAGGGCAGGGGAAGGGGACAAATCTAAACAAGACAATGAGGAACTAGAAGAAATAAAGAAAACCATACTGAAATGTACACACTAAGAATGACTCAAAGCTACAATAGCCAGATCGGAGGCTTAGTGGACATTTTTCAAGGTGGACAGGTGCTTCACACCTATCCCAGCGCACAGAGCTCTTCCAGGAAGAAGAAAACCCACAGGGAGGTCTCCAGGTAGCTGTGAGCAGCTCCCGGAAGAGTGGAATCGATCATCACCTTAACAGAAATGTGGTCCATGCCGAGAGAAAAAAACAATACACCATACATCTTGGCCCAGATGAAAAATCCCACGAATCTCCAACACAATCAGACCAAGCAATCAACCTTCCGCCTGACACGTAGGAAAAGTCTCCTTTCCCCTGGCTTTTCAATCGCCTGCAACCCAGCAATCCCTTCACTGGTCAAACATTCCTTCCCAAGGACCCTCGCTCGTCACCCCAACCGGTGTAAGGGAAGAGGGGATGGAGGGAACCATCTGAGAATTAGCTTTCTTCACTTCTTCCAAGCCCAGTCCCCTCCAAAAGCACAAATACCTCCCACTCCCTCCTTTCCCCGAGGCCCAGACCCTCGCCACGAGCTCCTCCAGCTGCCCCTCACTCACGTGTAGATGATGGCCATGAAATGCATCAGCCACAGCACCAAGAAGAGGATGAACCCGAACACGGCCATTCCCTCCAGGGCCAGGTCCAGCAGCGCCATCCCCCGGCCCGCCGGCCCGGCCCGGCCCGCTCCGGCCGCCGCCGTGGACAGCGCTCCCGCCGGAGGAGGACAGGGTGGGCGCCCGGTGCGGGGGCGCTGGAACCGAAAGGAAGGTGGGGAGAGGAAAGGGCGGAGGGGGGTGGGGCGGAAGAGGCGGGCAGGGCCTGCGCGCCGCCGCCCGCGCGCACTCGCTCGCGCGCTGTCCTCGGCGCGCTCGCGGCTGCGGGCGCTGCGGTGGCCGGGCTCTGTGGTCAGGGCTGTCACTGCCTGGCGCTCCGGTTCGTGTCTCCAGATCTTTGCAGCCACTGGCCGGACCCTGCGCACCTCCGCCGCCCTGCCTCCTAGCCGCTGGGCTCCAGGCGGTGCAGCTCCGGTGTCCTACTCCACCGCCGCAGCTCCGCGCACTAATCGAAACCAGCGGATCGGACCCGGACTTCTCGGCGCTGCCCGCCCCGCCCCGCCCTCCAGAACCGCGGCTCCCGCCCCTCGGAGGGGCGGTGCACTCCCTCTTCCACGCCTACCCCGCCGCTCAAGCGCCTACTGCGTCGCCGGCGCGAGCGCGCCTCTAGGCGGCTGGTGCTGGACGCGCGCCGGGCTTACCCCAGGGTTCTCTTTTTTCAGATGCCGCCCACCTAGCCGCCCGGGCGCCAGAGACTGGCAGCCTTGCAGCCTGAGCTAGGCTGTTTCCGTAGCAGCGGCGGTGGCTTGGGACTCAGTTCCCAGTTCGGAGGCTGCTCCTCCTCTCGCCGGCTCTGCAGTTCCGGGGCTCCCCCAGAAAAGAGGAACGGTTAGCTTGTCTCGAAATTCATCTTCCAACGCCGCGTCTGCAGCCTCCCCACCCGGCATTGCTTCGAGCGGCTAGGCCCTCCTCCAGGCCACGTTCTTGGGCGGGAGGGTTTCCCATAGACTACCCCCCGCCGCACCCCGCGTTCCGCGCTGTTCTGAATGCTTAGGAATTTTGGTTCAAAACGAACCCAAGAGTTATATCTCCGTGTGCCTTACAGATATTTAAGCATCTTAGGGACAGTATGTAATAGAATTCTCCACACTCAGAATGTAAAGAATTAGGTTGAAATTGAAATCTCCCAGGACTTGCTGTTGAATACGGTAGTCACAGCAGGTTAAGTGAGTGCTTGAAATGCAGCTGGTTCGAATGCGGAGGTGCTCTTGGTGTTGACAATACACCGTGCATGTAGATCATCTCATTAATAAATTTTATATTGATTACACGTTGAAATAGTAAGTTTTGGATATATTGCGTTGTTTGTTTCACTTTTTAAAAAAAAACGTTTAAATGTGACTAGCTACTAGAAAATTTTAGTTACACATGTGGATTATACTGCTTTAGAATGGAAAAAAAGAGTTACTTTAGAAACTAAGGTAACTTAGTGTTTATCCTAAGCCCAGGGAGGTGCTAGTGATAAATGTTTCCGTTTGTTTCTTTAGCCTAGATGAGATTGTGTTGTTTTCCGATTGTTTTACATTTAAACAATGTTTATTATTTCAAATGATTTCCTTTTAAATAATCCATGACCTCCCTTGAGAGATTTTTAGAACTGAATTCAATTTCGAAAAGTAGTTGTTTATTTTATTGTTACTACTTATTGTAGTTAATAGTGATAGAGCTACCGCAATTAGTGATTAAATGATAAACTACAGTTTTAAAATAGTTTGAAGTCTGTGTTGAGAACCAGTGCTGAATTCTCGATGCTCTTTTTCTCCTAGTGTAAAGTTAGGAGAGACCAGTGCTTAGAAATTAAATTTTCATTGTTGTGAGCTACTGGTTGATAAAGGTATAGCAGAATAAATCTTAACATTGAAATAACATTACAAATGGAAATTTTAGCTGGGCTCGGTGGCTCACACCTGTAATTCCAGCAGCTCAGGAGGCTGAGGAAGGAGGACTGCGTGTTCAAAGCCAGCCTCAACAATCTAGCGAGACCCTTTCTCTAAAATAAAATATAAGGGCTGGGGCTGGGGCTCAGTGGTAGAGCGCTTGCCTAGCATGCGTGAAGCCCTGGGTTTGATCCTCAGCACCACATATAAAACTAATAAATGAATAAAATAAAGATCCATCAACAACTAAAAAAAATTTTAAAAAAATAAAATAAAATATAAAAAGGGCTGGGGATGTGGCTCAGTGGTTAAGCGCCCCTGGTTCTTATAATTAATGTCATCTTAGATTTGGTGAACTATATCAATTGCTCCATTTAAACATTTTGTTATATTGTGCGTTTTTCTAAAATGTTTTCTGCAACCTTACAACAGAGTTGACAACAACACAGAGAGGCCAAAAAGAGTTAAAAGTAGACATTCTGAAAAGTTAACCAGAATTGCTATAATTGAGTATAATCAGTTAAAGATCAGCTATATCATACTTGACCCTAGCTAAATTAAGTCTGCCCAAACCTGGTTTTTAAACAACGCCTTTAGAATAATAATCCTAATATTCTGTAGATAATGTACCTTCCAAAGCCTAAATTTTCCCCATGTTGTATGGCAGCAAAGACCCTGGCTGATCTCCTTTGGGGAAGTTAACCTTTTTTGTTTGTTTGTTTAAAGGGGCTTCCACTCCTTCAGAAAAACAATTTCATCAAGTTCAGGACTTCTGAACTTGTTTGGCCCAGTGGTGATTTAGTAACATTTGATATATATTAGATTGATGCATTTTATGGAGTAAACAAAATCCAAGTTCAACTCTTAATGACTATAGATAGTTTATCAAACCTAATGAGAAAATAATTCAAAATGCCTGGTTCAAACCAAGTGATTGAAAAACATTTTTGGCTTGAACCAAATCCAAACCAAAATAACTTAATTATAGCTAATTCTAAATTGTAACTGAGATGAACATTGTATTGGCTTAATATCCCAGAAAAGAGCAGTGGCCTAGGAGAACACAGGTACATAAGTTATTTCAGAGAAACAAAACAATTGAACTTGCCATTTGATACTTTGTTCCATTTTGCCCAAAGTGCCTATATCATGTTATATTTTTTAAAAGTTATCCCATTTTGAATAATTAGGATTCTTGATTTTTGTCTAAGAAAAATACCATCTATGATAAGATTTCTAAAAGAAGCCAATATGAAAAGTCTACGTACCATAGATTTCAACCATATGACTCTGGAAAAAGCAAAAGTATGGAAATAGTAAAAATTAGCAGTTGCCAAGGGGTAGAAGGGAAGGAAGAATAAGCAGGAGCACAGAGGATTTAGGGTAGTAAAATTATTTTGTATGAGTTTATGATGGTGGATACATGTCATAAGTTTCCAGACCCCACAGAAAGTACACCAATAGTGAATCCTAATATAAGCCATAAACTTTAGGTGATAATGATGCATTAATGTAGGTTTACCAATTGTAACAAGTATAATACTGGTAGGCAATGTTGATAGAGGAGGAGGCTGTAGAAGGACGTATATATGGGAATGCTGCAGTTTCTATTCAGTTTTGCAGAGAACCTTAAATATACTCTAAAAAAATTATTTTTATTTTAAAGCCAGGCATGGTGGCCTTTACCTGTAATCCCAGTGGCTCAGGAGGCTTGAGACAGGAGGATTGCAAGTTCAAGGTCAGCCTCAGCTATTTAGCAAGGCAGTAAGCAACTTGGTAAAACCTTGTCTCAAAATAAAAAGTAAAAAGGGCTGGGGATGTAGCTCAGTGGTAATGGGCCCCTGGGTTCGATCTGCAGTACAAAAAAAAAAAAAGGTTATTATTAAAAAATTAGTGCTCCACTTATATATATTATATAAATAACATTTATTATATTTAAATATTTAACTTGAAATTATATATGTGTGTGTGTGTGTAAATGCTGTGTCTGAATAAACAAGATAAACTAGTTTGCCATGAGATCCAAGGGCTTTGCACCTTGTAGACACTCAAATATTTGGTGAATGCTTGAATAAATAAACTAATCTACATTGACAAAAATCAATGGGAAAAAATTTCACCTTTCTCCTTTATAAACATTTAAAAACTTTCTTTGTGAAAAAATAACCATTAACCACCATATCCCCTCCTTCATCTTACAAAATTAAGTCACAGAGTTGGAATACAAGTAACTGTATAGGGGATAGGGGGCTCTAGGTTCCATCCTCAGCAAAATAAATAAAGTAACTATGCATTCGTTTCCTTAATCTCAGTTGTAAAATATCAGCCCTATAAAAACATTTTAAACCAAGGTGGAAAACGATGATCCCCCAAAAGTGAGTAAATCTGAAGTTTCAAAAACAAAAGGAGAATCCATGGACCTGAAATTTGTGCTAATGCAAAAAACAATGATTCTTGTCTTGCATTCTTTTCTAGGCATGTTTGGAATTAGTAGGAAAATACCTTATCTACATGTCAGTTCAGGTGATTAGCTTACATTTGTTTGTTATCCATGAAGTGGTATCTTTGTGAAAAAAAAAAAGCTACTACCCTGAATACCCTTCAGATGCTAGAAGGTTGCAGGCAGGTTGTCAGTTCAGGGTCTGATCTTGTTGATAAACACATGCCTGTGGGCGTGGTCCTGGGCAGTGCTTGCAGGTCACTGCAGTTCACGTCATCCTCAGCTGCTTCCCCAACTCTTATTCAAATGCTCCATTGAAATCTGTTTTTCCACATACTCATTTTTCTTTTAAAATTTCATATTTGAGGGCTAGGGATATAGTTCATTGGTAGTGTTTGCCTAGCCCTGGGTCCAATCCCCAGCACCACCAAAAATTTTTTAAAAATCATATTTGATTTTAAAACCACAGTTTATTAGGTTGAAGCACTAATGTTCATTCTTAAAGGAAGCTACATTTAAAAGATTTCCAAATATGACCCACATAAATATCAACTACTTTCTTTTTAAATTTTTTAAAAAATTCTTTTTAAATAGATGGATAGTTATGCCTCAATCCAATTTATTAAGTTCAGAATGTTAGAATTGTCACCTTGGTTATGTATGTGTGTGTGTGGTTTGTGGGGGTTGTAATTAAAACAAATGGTAAATTTATTGTGGAGAAAGAGACGGGGGAGAGAGAAATATATTGTCTATATTAATATATTCTCTTATTAAATATAAGATAAATTACATGCCAGGCAAATTTTAAAAATATATTAACTTGGTTTTTACAACAGTCATGAAATGTATAATTAGAAGCCCAAAAGATTAAGTAAACTACCCAGTTGGTGTATCTGATAAATGAGAGAGATGGAGTTTGGACCCAGGTCTGTCTGACTTCAAAGCTAATGCCATGTAAGTAAACATGTAACAGTACTGAGTTAATTTAAACCATATACATACAATAGATGTTCAATCCTCAAAGTTCCATTTGCAAAGTAATGCTGTATAGCACTTGTTAGTTTGGTAAGCAATGTTATGTATAAGTCAGTTTCACCATCTAAGAATTAGGAAACTATATATTGAAATATTTTTTTTCTGCTAAGATGCACTGGTAATTTAAGCATCTTGCTCTTTCCTTTTATCACATCATTTACTTCAATTAAAAAGAATTTCATAAAATATATTATCATTTCAAAATAATTCATTTCAGAGAGTAAGCAACACATAGAAGAATTTAAAAGCAGGATTTTTTTTCACAAATGCTTTCTCTTCAGAAAATAATTTACGAAAATACCAATAGTCTATTTTTCATTACATTATTTCAAATAATTACCAACAATATGGTTAAAATGTGAATTTAACTTTTGCCACAGAACAGAACTGTTGAGACAAACTAGACTTTCTGAGTTTAGGATTTCTACAAAATACCTTCTAAGAATGCTTTGTTTTAGGATACAATGTAGGCTCTTGGTTAAGCACATACTCCTTGAAGGGCAGACTGGCTTGGGTTTGAATCCAGCTCTGTGGTGGGCTTCACCTATAATCTCCGCTACTCAGGAGACAGAGGCAAGAGAATCCCTTGAGTTTGGGTATGCAAAGCCAGGATAGGCAATATAGTAAGACTTTATCCCCAAACAAAAAAAGTGAATCTCAGTTCCACCACTTACTATGTATGTGACAGAGCAAAGCACTTAACCTCTCTTACCCCAGTGTTCTTGTCTATAAAATGGGTTGTTGTGAAGACTACACAAGTTAATATATGTAAAAGATAATAGTCCAGGCTCATGTATATTCTATGAGTTTCATTATTATTCCATAATAGGGAAGATTCATTCATTTGGTCTCATCTCATCTAGATCACTAGTTTTTGTTTTCTGTAGTTCTCCCTTTACTATTTCTGTCTATTTAAAAAGTTAACTATATGGGCTGGGGTTGTAGCTCAGTGGTAGAGCACTTTCCTAGCATGTATGAGGCACTGGGTTTGATTCTTCGCACCACATGTAAATAAATAAAATAAAGGTCCATCGATAACTAGAAAAAATATTTTTTAAAAAGTTAGCTATAGCTGGGTGCCTGTAATCCCTGCACTTTGGGAGGCTGAGACAGGAGAATTGCGAGTTCAAAGCCAGCCTCAGCAACGGCGTGGCACAAAGCAACTCAGTGAGACCCTGTCTCTACGTAAAACACAAAATAGGGCTGGGGATGTAGCTCAGTGGTCGAGTGCCCCTGAGTTCAATCCCCAGTAACAACAACAAAAAAGTTAGCTATAGTCCTAAGGATTTTTTTTTTTTTTTAGCAAATTGATTTCTCCATGACAGAAAAGGAGTACTTCATAACTCTTCCTTATTACACAGGCAGAATGTCCTATAGGTCTCTTCCTTCTGCTAATATACCTGATTTGGTCAATCAGAAACAAATGCAATTAGATGACAATTGTATGAAAGAGGAGAAATATAATTAAACAGTAAGGAACAACCAAATATACTTTTTATTCCATGGGAAAAATAAATGTTAGGCCTTGAAATAAAATATTCTACACAAGTGAAGTATAAGATTAGAAAGATATACAGGGACTTTATATATATATATATATTTTAGTTGTAGATGGACACAATGTCTTTATTTTATTACTTTGTATGTGGTGCTGAGGATCGAACCCAGGGCCTCACGCATGCGAGGCAAGTGCTCTACCGCTGAGCCACAGCCCCAGCCCTACAGGGACTTTTTGACATACAAGAAACAGTGATATCAAATAGTTGTTACAATTATTTTTGGTAAGAAATACCTTAGGAAATATTAAAAATAAAATACATCAGAATCAACATAAGGCAAAATTTTCAGAGTCAAGTTTACATAAAATCTTTTCTAGTCCAGAATTAGCAAAAAGCAGTTTATAATATTTATATGAATGGTACCAAACAATGAATTTGTGAAGAATAGAGCCCTCACTCAAATCTAGTAATTTTATGGTTTGAAAATCATGTCTGATTATTTTAAGCCTTGTATTTAAGCATTGTAGTATCATCTCCAACATGGAAAAGCATGCAACAATTGATTTTGTAATTCAAAGAAACAAACAATTATTGGGGCCTTATGGATCATGTAAGTTCATTAAATTCAATTGCTCATCTGAATAATTTGGGATCATTTGGGCTTGGGAGCCTTCTTTAATGGTCAGTCACTATACAATGAAAAATATTTAGTAAAATTATTTAAACATTCTATTAAGATGATGAAGCAAATAAATGATAGTCTTCCCATCCAATTATTTCTTTTCCTTTATTCCTTGACAAAAAATATTAAAATATATTACATTTTAGGAACACAGTGTTTTCATGCTTTGCATACAAAGTTAAAAATGATATAGTTGTTGTTTTTTTTTTTTCCAAAAGTTCACAGTCTGCTGTGGAAGATAAATAAAAACATTGTAATGCAGTAAGTGTTGATATAGAGGTATGAGGAGAATTGTTTTGGATTTGGGAATGATTGCTTTTATTTTGGAAAGTCTAGAAAGACTTTATGAAGAAGTTCACCTGTGTAAGATTTACAGGCAGAGAGAGTGAAAGCAGGATGTCTTCTGTGGTTACTTTTTGAATCTAAGTAATTTAAACAACTGAAGAATCCACAGAGCCTGTTGGGAGCCAGGCAGAAAACAGCCTGAATGGACACAATTTGAGAAACAGTTGACCTTGGTTAACTACTAAGTTAATTGATATGTAGCTACACATCCAGTCAGAGGGATCATGACCACATAAATTATTTATCTAAACCAGGACACTTTTGAGAAAGAAAGGGGCACTATTAACAATCAGGCTAGCAGAACTGTTGTAAACTGAGACTGTCCTAGGCAAGCTAGTCATACAGTCACACTCTATTTAAAGGACAACAGGAGTCAGGCATGGCTCACCCCAGGCTCGTGCTCCATTTTCTTGGGCAGTCTTACCTCTTTCCTTCTCAGTATATTAGTTTTGTCTTTTGACCTGACTTCTCTCGTGGTTTAAGATGGCTGCTGACAATTATGTATACTTAACAGTTTTCACTTCATATCCAGGAAGAGAGAATGTGTTAGTTATTCACAAGTACCTGCCAAATATCTTAATTTTCTTTTTTACAAATGGCATAGCCTTGAATATCATTTGCTAATTGGCTTAAGCTATTACAAGCGAGTTTAGAATGGTTAAATCAGGATCCATTGAAGCATGACTGTATGTAATGGATGAGGGATAAACAGCATTAGAGAGGAAACCACCAAGCCCACAATACCAAGTTTTTCTAAAACAATGGAGAATTTCTAAGACATCTTAAATACAAAAATCTCAGGTAACCACTTTTGACCTGTGCATTTTTTGTTTTTGTTTTTTAAACAACAGTTTGCTGGGTGTGGTGGTACATGTCTGTAGTCCCAGTGACTTGGGAGGCTGAGACAGGATGACAAGTTTGAGGCCAGCCTCAGCAACTTGGTGAAGCCCTAAGTAACTTAGCAAGACCCTGTCTCAGAATTTAAAAAAGAGCTAGGGATGTAGCTCAGTGGTAAAACAGCCCTGGGTTCAATTCCCAGTACCAAATAATTAATTAATTAATTTAAAAATAAAACATCTTTATTGAGACAATCACATAGCATGAAATTCACTCTTTTAAAGTATATAATTCAGTAATTTTCAGTTTATTCACAGAGTTCTGCAACAATTGCCACCTATGTTACCCAGCTTTTGTCACTGAGACCAAAATACCTGAAAGCACAACTTAAAGGAGGGAAAGTTTATTTGAAGCTCACAGTTTTGGAGACCTCCGTACATGATTGGTTGATTCCTTTGCTCTGGGCCAGAGAGAGGCAGGACATCATGGAAGAAGAGCATGGTAGAAGAAAGCTGCTTACCACATGGCAGCTAGGAAGGAGAGAGAAAGAATGAGGAAAGGGCCAGAGACAGAGTCCAAGGCCATCCAAAGCCAGGCCACTTGGATGGCCATAGACCCTGCTTCCTCTACCTAGGTCTACCTCATAGTAGTCCATTCAGATATCAATGGACTATTCCAGCAAATAGATTAATCCATTGATGTAGTCAGAGTACTAATCATTGCCTTAAAGCCCTACCTCCAATGCTTGCTGTATTGGGACCATCCTTCCTCTATGTGAGCTTTTGGGAACATTCTAGTTCCAAACCATAATACCACTTAATTTCAGAACATTTTCAACCTTTCAAAAGGAAAGCCCACACCCAAAAGCAGTAATTTCTCATTTCCCACTATACCTAGTCCCTGAAACCACTAATTTATTTTTATGAAGATTTGACCATCTTGGAAAATTCATAGAAACGGAATTATATAATAGGTAGCCATTTGTGACTTTTGTAACATTCTTTCACAGTATAATGTTTTCAAGGTCATAATTCTGAAACATGTTATCAGTACCTCATTCCTTGTTATAGTCAAATAATATCCCATTGTATGGATATACCACATTTTGTCCATTCATCAGTTGAGTTGAATTCGGGTTATTTCCATTCTTCGCTATGATGCTATGATGATTGCAGGTTTTTGTGTAGACATGTATTTCTGTTTCTCTTGGTTATATACTTAGGAGTTCTGGGTTGTATGGTAACTTTATAACCTTTCAGGGAACTGCCAGACTCTAGTTCTAAAGTGGCTCCACTACTTTATAATACCAGTAGCAATATATGTCAGTTCTCATTTATCCCCATTCTCACCAAAGTTTGTTATAGTCATTGTAATAAGTGTGACATGGTATCTGATTGTGGTATTGATTTCATTTACTTAATGGCTGATGGTATGGATAATATTTTTTATGTGTTGATATGCCATTTGTATAATTTTTTTTGGCAAAATGTCTATTAAAATCCCTTGTTGAATTTTCAGGTGGGTGTTTACCTTTTCGTTATTGAGTTGTAAGAGTTCTTTATGTATTCTAGATACAAGTTCCTTTACAATCATATGATTTGTAAATACTGTCTCACATCTGTGGGTTGACTTGTCCCTTCCTTGGTGGTGTCATTGGGAGCATAAAACTTTTTGTATTGATAGTCCAATTTATCTATTTTCATTTTTTAAAAAATATTTTTAGTTGTAGATGGACACAATACCTTTATTTTGTTTATTTAGTTCTTTTATTTAGTGCTGGGGATCAAACCCAGAGCCTGATGCATGCTAGGCAAGTGCTTTACCACTGAGCCACAACCCCAGCCCTTCTATTTTCTTTTGTCACTTGTGCTTTAGTGTCATTTCAGAGAAGTTATTGCCTAATTCAAGATCACAAGCATGCCTATGTTTTCTTCTAAGAACTTTATACTTTTAGCTGCTATATTTAAGTCTTTGTTTCAATTTCAGTTGGTTTTTATATACAGTGTTGGATAGGGGGCCAACTTCATTCTTTTGCATGTGGATATCTGATTGTCCCTACCACTTTTCTTTTCCCTGATCTTTGTACCCTTGTCAAAAATTAGTTGACTATAGATCTAAAGATTTATTTTTGGACTTGAAATTCTACTCCATTGATTTACATATCTATTTTTACACCAGTACCACATGATCTTGATTTTTGTCAACTTGTAATAGGTTAAAATTGGGAAGTATTAGTACTCCAAATTTGTTCTTGTTTTTTTAAGATGATTTTGATTCTTCAGTGTATCTTGCATTTCAATATGAATTTTAGGGTTAGCTTGTCAATTTCTGCAAAAAGAGATTTTTTTGTTGTTTTTTGTTTTGTTTTGCTTTTGCAGTGGTTGCATTGAATCTGTAGATCAATTTGGGTAGTCTTGTATCTTAATAATATTAAATCTGACCCATGATTGTAAAGATTCATCTCCAGCTTTGATATTGCATTAGTTAGTTTCCACTAATGACAAAATACCTGAGAAAATCAACTTAGAGAAGGAAAGATTTATTTTGGCTCACAGTTTCAGAAGTTTCTGTCAATTGTCAACTCTTTGCATTGTTTCTAGGCCTGTGGTGAAGCAGTACATAACGGTGGAAGGTCATAGCGGAGCAAAGCTACTCCCCTCGTGACTTCCAGAAAGCAGAATGGGAGACAGAGAGAGAGCTGAAGAGAGAGGGAGAAGAAGGAGCTGGAGATAAGAAATGTCCTTCCAGGGCATGCCTCCAGTAGCCTGCTTTCTCCAACCAGGTCCCATCTCCTACTCTTTTCTCCACCTCCCAATGTCATCAGCTATAAAACCATCAATGAATTGGTTCGTTGATGAGGTCAGAGCTTTCATGATCCAGTTGCCTCCCAAGAGCCCCATTTCTGAACACCGCTGCATTGGAGACCAAGCCCTCAGCACATGTGCCTTTGGGGGATATTTTATATCCAAGCCATAACAGTATTTTTATACTGGCTAGAGTTTATTGGAAATTCTGTTTAACTAGGCACTAGGTAGGGACAAATTGTGGAAAAAAACAGTTCAACATAATTTAAATAAAAATAGTTTAAACAAATCCCACCATTACGTGTAACTATAATACCCTAATTAAAAATTTAAAAATAAACCAAACTGAAAAAAATATAGTTTAAAATTATTAATTGTCCATTGAAGAAATAAGCACAGACTTTTCTGTTGAGGCATTAGAGTTTTTAAAAGTCCTTAGAAATCATCATCAATTAAGTTTGAAATATATTCTGTTTAGGGGCTAGGGTTGTGGCTCAGTGGTAGAGTTCTCGCCTAGCACACATCAGGTACTGGGTTTGATCCTCAACACCACATAAATATAAATAAAGGTATTGTGTTCATATACAACTAAAAGAATTTTTAAAAAATATATTCTGTTTATTTTACTTTTTCTCAGCCTGTTAGCCTCACTATTTTTATTCTAAGGGTAAATAAGCCTTTAGAAAGTTATCCTTAGGGTTAAAAATGATGATAACAATGATTTCCTACTTGTCCAAAAGCTTCATGCTAAAGGAAGAGGAACAAATTCTTATATAATCTAGAAGGTTACCACTCTGGCACATAGATCAGTTATTTTTACCAAATTTCTTCTATGTGCACATTAGGCATAATTTATAAATTTGTCAAACAATTTTCTATTTAGGTTGCCTTTCTCTAGAATTGTGGTCTATAGGGAGGCAATCTTATTCCCCACAGCTATAAGCAGAGCCCCACTGGACCCATCATTAGTCCTTGTATTCATTGCTCTATAAGTTGTTAACTTTATAATGAAGTAGATCAAATACAAAAAATTAAAGTGAATGATATGACCATTTGACAGAGCAATGCAAGAGGAGTATTACAAATAATCCAGAGTGTTGACAACTAGAGGTTTTTGGGTGCCTTAGTGACATTTTTTTTGGGGGGGGCACCTTAGTGACATATTAATGAGACACAGGGGAGTTAAGTAATTTACCCAAATTCAAACAGATAGTAAATAGATGTGAGGCTTGCATTTTTATATTTGTGAAGTGATAACTTCGTAGTAAAGAGGGTCTCATTTCCACAACTTGACCGCTCTTCTTCTGGGAGAGCTTCAAAATTCACTTTGACTCTTCAATCTGCATTACTGCTGCCCTAGGCCAGAGATACTCAGACTTTAATATGCATGGGAATCAGCTGGAAACCTTGGCAAATGCAGATTCCAGTTCCCGGGGTCTGGGGTGGAGCCTGAGATTCTACATTTTTAATAAACACCAAGCAATGCCCAAGCTGGTCTGTAAATGCTACTCCAAGAATTGAGGATCTGACCATCTATATTATTCACATCTGGATTAATAGTAAAATGTTTCTAAATGGACTTCCTTCCAGGTGGTTAGGAGAATTTTGCAAAATGTTTTTTTTTCTGTTTATTTTGAATTTTTGTTTTTGTTTTGTTTTTGTTTTACTTTCTCAAATTTGCCAGCCAAGTCCCCTCATTTCTAGTCTTGTGTTTCTCCTCCGATCCTCCATCCTTCAATCTTTCTGTATCTATGGCACCTTAGCATTGCAAAAAGAATTTCTTTATCTTTTCCTTTTTCTTTTTTCCATGCTGGGGATTGAACCTAGTCTTTCACACATGCCAAACAGGTACTCTACCATTGTTATATCACTAGCTCCTAAAATTTGAACGTTATGTTAACTTGACATATTTTACTGACCACTTAGCATACATGGAATAGTGGGAGTTGATCAATGTCCTAACTTAAGTCTGACAAGGAAAGGAAAACTTTCATTGGCATTTATAAACTCCTGTATTACACTACCTTTCCCAATCTCTTTTCATTCATATGCCCTTCTATCACCTTGATCTGCTCATCCGGTTCATGAGCCTTAATTTACTCCATGATCTATGGCACTAACTAGTCTTTGCTTGGTACATACGCTTAAAAATGAAACTAGATTCTTACCAGAGGGCTGTAAAATGTATATGCAAGAAAGAGATAGGAAATAACCCAATGTTCTAAAGAAGGAACAAAAAGCAAGTCATTGCAATATGTTTGGCAATTCACAATTGTTCCAAGATGGTCTGTTATTAAATTACTAGGCAAACATGAATGAAAGGTAACTTTGAAATTTTTATGCCTTTCTTTGATTTGCATTTGAATTACTACGTGACTAATGTTAATGAAGCTTCTGTTCCACACTGAGCCAAATTACCCCCAAGACTCATTGAACGTTCTCTTTTGGCTCCCAGTGTTGGAGCACCCAACAGATTGACTATGCCCATTTATTTATTCATGACTTCAACAAATATTTATTGAGGATCTGTTATGTCATACTGTTTTGAGTGATAAGGAAATAGTAGTAAACAATATGAAGTTCCTATTCTCCAGGGCTTATATTCCAATGGAGCAGATAGGCAATGAAAAATAAATACCTAAGATAGTGTGAAAGAAGGGAGAGAGAATAAATCTAGGTTCTGTAGTGATAAGTAGGGTTTCTCTAAAGAAATGACATTTGAGCCAAGACGAGAACAAAGGAATTTAGTCATGAAGTGAGGGACTGAAGTTTGAGGAAGTAGACCTCCCTCAAAAATAGGATTAAATTTAAAATATATGGAATTGTAAAGGAAGTCAATTGTATTAGAATATTATTCTACCCACAATTCACTAAATTAGTATGAATGTGTGTGGACATATGTACATTCACACACATTAGCACACTTTATTTCCAATTTTGTACTTATCAACACACACACATACCCAAAATAGAAACATTTTATCCAATGAAAAAAAGACTATCATTAGATTGTTTAATCAAAAGACCAAACAAAACAAATCTGGAAGTCATAAAATGAGATATTTAAAAAATTTTTTTTGGTAGGAGGGATTGAACCCAAGGGCACTCAATCACTAAGCCACATCCCCCAGCCCTTTTTATTTTTTATTTTGAGATAGGGTCTAAGTTGCTTAGGTCTGGCTAAGTTGCTGAGGCTGACTTTGAACTTGCAATCCTCCTGCCTTAGCCTCCCAAGTTACTGAGATTATGGTACACACCATGGCACCCAGCTTAAATGTATTTTAACAATTTAATTTTAACTCAAAATCTTTTATTTGGATTTGAATTTATCTATTAGTCTCATGTTCTCCTTCTTGCATCAACTAGGCATAAAATGAATTTCCTAAGCCCTCCATTTAAAATGAGACTTTAATTTTTGAAATATTATTTATGATTTTCTAAGTAGAATGAAGACCTGAACAATTAAATAGCTTGAAAACAATCTCAACACAAATTCCTTTTTGACTTTTTAGTTTTACCTCTCAAAATTTTTACTTGCTTCTCTCACAGCTAAAAACAAACGAAAACAAAAACAAACAAAAAAAATTCACCTTTATTAAGTTTTCCCAAATAATTTTTTAAATAAATACTGGCTTTTTTGCACTAATTTTCATCAATTTATATACAATTAATTAAACTATTTAAATATTATAATAAAAATTGTCATAAACAGGTTTAGAATAAACACGACAGACTTGGAAGCATGAAACTCACCCAGTAAGTAGACTTGTGGATGCTGTAGTCATTCATTCTGTGTTTTCCAGAAAAAGTAAAGAGTGTTGGTTAATCTTATGAGTCAGCTAAGTGGAGGTTTGCTTTAGAAAGCATCTATTTTGAGTGAAGGTATATGTTTGTGTGTGTGTGAGTGTGTGTTTGTATATACAAAGAAACTTTCTGGTTGGATATTAAGGAAATTGCTAACTATGGTTGCTTCTGAGGAGGCTGACCAGAGTCTGACTTGGGAAGGAGAATTACTTTTCATTATATATTCATATAGTGTTTGGATTTTTTTCTATGTGTACTTTTTTTTTTCATTTAAAATGGTTTTAGAAATGACCTGTATCCCATTACAGACTGCTGCTTTTGTTAGTTAGACATTCTTTTTACTCCTTCCCCTGGTAAGACATCCTGAATCTCTTTCCCCACCCCAGGTGAGGCCAATCATAGTGTCATCCCCTGTGGAGAGTGACTGGTGCAGGGAATAACATATGATATAGGTCAATTACAACTAGATCAATCAGATTCTTTCCTGAGATTTTGTTTCCTAATTAGAGCATCTTTCTGGTGAAGAAGCAAGTCTCAAAATAACATGACTCCCACTACAACAACAAAAAAAAAGTCAGAGAATCTATAAAATATATTTTCTTGAACCTATCACATAAGGCCCAAAGGCAACTGAATAAATTGAATTCCCAAAAAGACAGACTCCTCCAAAGACAGATGAAATACACAAGCTTTTTCACCTTTGGTAGATCAGAGGTTGTTGCCATAAAAACAGATAAGAATTTATCTAAAATGTAAATTCTTTTTTAAAATATTTATTTATTTTTTTTAGTTGTAGGTGACAGAATATCTTTATTTTATTTTTATGTGGTGCTGAGGATCGAACCCAGTGCCTCATGCGTGCTAGGCAAGCACGCTACCACTGAGCCATAATCCCAGCCCCTAAAATGTAAATTCTTAAAGGATAAGTGTGAACTAGTGTATCATTTTGGAATGGCTAGGTACTGGAGGAATTTTACTCACTGGCAAAACCTTTTCTATGACCTACCTCCTTTGATTACTCACAAGAAAGATGAGGGCAGAGCAGGATACTTATGAGAGCCCTCTTACGTGTTCCAGGCATGTAGAAGGTAATTAGCTGCTATTAGGGAACAGGTACAAAACCTTACCTAGTTTCCTAGATCTTTCCCTCAAAGGAATCAAAAGTTTTAAGGCACTGGGAAGTGACAATAATTTGTGGAGAACAGTGACTTGGACTATGGTCTTTGACTGCCTCAAAGCTGTGGCTGCACTTTTCCTTGGGAATATTCTGTGCAAAGGTTCAGAACAAGATTTCTGGGGAGCTATGGCAGTGCCCTGCCTGAGGAGGTTCCATGTAAAGAAGCAGAGTGTTTCATGCAAAGGCATGGAACAATAACAGTCTTGACCTTGAGCTCAGACACCAGCTGCAGGGAATAGAGAATTCTGAGCATAACAAGATAACCACAATATCTTGCAAGTGCTATGAGCTTCAAGCCTGTCTGCTTTACAGAAACTTTCCCACAAATAACATTTTGATAATAAAACCTATATAATAAATGTGCTGTAGTAGCTCTGGGTCACTATTCCTCCATTAGCGGCCATTGTCCCACCTGGTCCCAGTTTTCTTTTTGTAAATGTGTGTCTTTCTTAATCTCCCATTGCCCCTCACTGGTTTCTAGGGTTAGGCCATGCAGGTCACAGCAGTCATTTTTTAAATTTTATTTTTAATTTGAAAATATATTTATGGAGTATAATGTGATGTTTGATATATGTTTACATTGTGAAATGATTACATCAAGCTGATTAACATATGCATCACCTCACATATTTATGTTTTATGGCAAAACATTTAAAATCCACTCTTTTAGCAATTTTGAAATGTAATTATTTACTATAGTGACCATTCTGTGAAATAGGTCACTAAAATTTATTCCTTCTAAATGAAAGTTTGTACCTTTTCATCAACATTGCTGTTTTCCCATCTACCTATCTCCCCCAGCCTCTGGTAACTACTGGGGCCAAGAAAAATATCATTGCCTCTGGGAGAGGAGTAGAAGCAAAACCAGTTTTGTTTTTTTTTCTGGAGTAGAAGGAAATCCTCTTACCAATAAGACAAAGGCAAAGAGACCTGTGGCTGAGAGGGAATGGATAGAAGCAAAAATTCTTTGCTCTTGAGGAAGGGCAAAGAAAAGGAAGAGAAAACTTGAGGAAGGAAGAGAAAACTTCCTATGGGCTTACGATTATTCACTGAAATGAGGTGGAGGTCTGCTACCCTTAAGAAGGTACAAAAAAGTCCCTCATTACCAAGACCAACTGTAAGTAAAAGGCAGAGTTTAACTGGCATGAGAACTCAAGGCAAAAATAGGAAGAAGGACCAGAAATGTGAAAGAACTGTAACTTTGAGCACAGGGCCTGCCTAAAATGGAAGCTGGATCAGGGCAAAAGAGAACTCTCCTTGCTCCTATGAACCCAGTATCAAGTAATAAGCAACAGCAATCTACCTCTTAGGGAGGTACAATAGCATAAAGAGAGACCCTCTCTGAGCATAGGCACACAGGGATTCTTAGAAGCAGAGAATGAAGCAAGAACACTGAGATAAAATGTCAGCACCCCAGGCTATACTATATGCATAAGGTAATAGCAACAAACTGCTGGAGCAATATGAAGACTGTGGTTTAGTAAAGATAATAGAAAAAGCAACAAAATCCAAACTCAGCTCAATTCAACACTAAGTTGACTCAATCTTCCATAATATTAGCCTGACAGAAGAAGAGCTATACCCACTTCTTGGCATATGTACCATTAATTCGTTCTTGGCATATGTATCATTAACTCATTCTTTTCTATGCATGATGTCTAGCATTTAATTAAAAAATGCAAGTTATATGGAAATCAAGAAATAAATTATCCATTGCCCAGAGATAAAACACTCAACAAAACCAGACACAGAGATTACCCAGATCGGAAACTATCATGTGGCTTTAAAACAACCATGATTAATTATTCAAGGATCTAGTGGAAAAAAAGTAGACAACATGCATGGACAGATGGTAGATTTCATTAGCGGCATGGAAATGCTAAGAAGAAAATGAAGAATTCCTTTAATGGTCTCAGCAGCAGACTGGATACAGCTAAGGAAAGAATTGGATAATAGAAGATATGTCTATAGAAATTGTCCAAACTGAGGGGCTGAGATTGTGGCTCAGGGGTAGAGCGCCTGCCTCACGTGCATGAGGCACTGGGTTCGATCCTCAGCACCATATAAAAATAAATAAAATACAGATATCGTGTCCATCTACAACTAAAAAAAAAATTAAAAAAAAAAAAAAAAGAAATTGTCCAAACTGAAACATTGAAAGAGGGGGGAAAAGAAAAAATATAGAAGAAAGTGTCTTAGAATTGTGGTATCAAAAGCTTAATATATGTATAATTGGAGTACCAGAAGAAGAGAGAACAAGGCAGAAGAAATATTTGAAGAGATAATGGGCAAGAGTTTTCCAACATAATGAAAACGAACAAGACAAAGATTCGCAAAATCTCAGTCAGGCCAAAAATATAACAACAACAACAACAAAACCCTGTAAGTCCTGGAGACTTCATAGTCAAACTCCTGAAAATAAAAGGGTAAAGAGAAAAATTTTGAAAGTAGCAAAAGGAAAAAATTTGCATTCAGGATGTCAAATATAAGAATTATAAGAAAAAAATTAGAGAAGAATTACAGCATATTTAACATTAGAAACTATGAAAAACAGCCCGGCGCGGTGGTGCACACTTATAATCCCAGCACTTTAGGAGGCTGAGACAGGAGAATTGCGAGTTCAAAGCCAGCCTCAGCTATGGTGAGGCACTAAGCAACTCAGTGAGACCCTGTCTCTACATAAAACACAAAATAAGTCTGGGGATGTGGCTCAGTGGTTGAGCACTCCTGAGTTCAATCCCTGATACCAAAAAAGAAAAAAAAAAGAAAAAGAAAGAAAAAAAAACTATGAAAACTAAAAGACAATGAAGCAGCATGTTGAAAAAGAAAAACAAAAACAAAAAGAAAACAAAACAAAAGGCTGTAAGCCTAGAATTCTACATCCAGCCAAAATATCTTTTAAAAATAAAAGTAAACTGCATGGGAAGAATGGAGAAACTTTGGTTAAAGGGGAAGGAAGGGAGGGGAGAAGACATGGGGGCAAGAAAGATGATGGAATGAGATGGACATCAATGCCCTAGGTACATGTATGACTGCACATATGGTGTAACTCTATATATTGTATACAACTAGAGAAATGAAATTGGTGCTTAATCTGTGTACAATGAATCAAAATGCATTCTGCTGTCATTATACCTAATTAGAATAAATAAAAAAATAAAGGCAAACTAAAAACTTTTTCTCAAGACAAATGAAAGAATTTATTGCCAGAAGTTCTATAGATTAAGACATATTACGGGAAGTTCACTAGATGAAAAAATATGATACCAGATATGAAAATCTGGACTTACACAAAGAAATGAGTAGCAGAAATAATAACAATTATGATACATACAAGATTTTTCTCTTGTTTTTAATCACTTCGTTAAAAAAGCAATAAGACCATTAGACCACAACTACTATTCATTTTCATTGGAGAAGCTTAATAGAATAAAATAAATAAAGAATAAATAAGCAGAGATGAGAAATAGAGAGGGAGTGTATATAACAACATTCAATTGCTTTGTTCCAGCGACCCTGAAGACAAACGTCATCTCTTTCCCATGATTTTGTTATGAGAGCTCATAAATTGTTTCTGCTTGAGCTAAAACAAGTTATATTTCTGTCACTTGTTATTAGTAGTAGTAGTAATAGCAGTAGTACCAGGGATTGAACCCAGGGGCGCTTAACCACTGAGCCACATCTGCAGTCCTTTTTTAATATTTTATTTAGACAGAGTCTTGCTGAGTTGCTTAGGGCCTTGCTAAATTGGTGAGGCTGGCTTTGAACTCACAATCCTCCTTCCTCAGCCTCTCAAGCCACTGGGATTACAGGCATGCACCATTGAGCCCAACTTTCCTATATATTTGTAGCAAGGTGACTCTGGGTGAAACTGGACCCCAAGATTTTTTTTAATATTTAATAAAAAAAGGATTGAGAAGGAACAAAGGTAAGTTTTACATAGACTCAGAGATGACCTAGATGTTGAAACAGTCAGACTACCAGACTTAACCTAAACTGAACACGACTTCCAAAATATGACCTTTTTAAAAAAAGAGATTCAGAAAAGGTAGGGATTATAGACTATGTGTACTGTGTCTTATTGGTTCCATAGAACCAGATCATGCCTATGAGTTAGTTTCCCTCCAGGCAATCCACTGATAATTATGTTAGAAAAACAGTATCCTTTTTTCAGTAAAAAATAGAAGGTATAGGGGCTAGGGATGTAGTTCAGTGGTAGAGCAATTACCTAGCAAGGCATGAGGCTCTGGGTTCAATCCCTAGTACCACCAAAATAATGATGAGAAGAAGAAGAAGAAGGAGGAGGACTTACATACTTTTAAAAGTTTTTTTAGCTGTCAATTGTCTTTATTTTATTTATTTATATGTGGTGCTGAGAATCAAACTCAGTGCTTCACACATGCTAGGCAAGTGCTCTACCACTGAGCCACAACCCCAACCCCTTACGTAGTTTTTACAATGAAATAGGAGGGAAAATGGCCCTTCTTTCTGAGGCTAGAGGGTCAGTTTGGCCTTGACTTTGAGTTGTGGAGTTACCCAGAGTAATTTCAGTGGTGGGATTGCGAATTAACCCTCCAGCCACGGAGGATCTGTGGGAGCCAAGTATGAAGTTAGTCCTGTCAGGAAAAAAGCCTCAGGACAGAACTGGGTTTGTACGATGGTTATAAGTTGTTCTCGTTGTTGCACAACCCTTTCGTGAGTGCTGAACCATAGTCCCATGCCATTAAAAGTCACAGACTCATCTCTGAGCTGTGGTGAATTGTACAATTTCCAAAGTGTATTCTGTACTTTATAAAAGTGTCTCTGCCTTGAGGGTCTACTGGTGATACTTGATGTGATTTCCAAGAAAGAACCCTGTGTCCAGTGGTTCAATTATCTAATAAGAGTTGTAGCAGTGTGTAGTGTGAAAGTTCAGGAGGGGACCCCAAGGAAGATCATGATGAACCTGTTCCTGAGCACTTGGAAGGCAACACTCTGGAGAGTGCTCAGTGATTATGAAGATTAAGCTTCCTTTCAATGGATGCCCCTGAAAGCAGGACTTAAGGATTTGGAGGCAGGTAATTTTATTTGAGAGATGACACAAGGAATCAGGTAGAGTAAAACAGAGCAGACTTATGTGTACAGTGGAGTCAAATTTGATTTAAAATAATGTGGGCTTTCTCTCTCTCTCTCTCTCTCTCTTGCTCTCTCTCTTTCTCTTTTGCTCAGATCATTCTCCTCATTATCCAAGAGCAGGAAGAGATTTTTAGACACACACACACACACACACACACACACACACACACACACACAGAGTTGAATTATTTAGATTTGAGCTTTTGAGTAGTCTTTTATAAATTTATAGCAGAGACAGTAATCTTGACAGTCACAGTTTTCAACTTCATAAGCTTTATGCTCCAGAGAAAAAAGAATAAAATATTGGCTTTAAAAAACAAGGGCAAAGCTCAGGGATTAAGCATAAAATTTTACCATAAAATTCTGTATCAATGTGGGATCAATGAGGGTAAATTTAAGAGCTATTTTTCCACCCAAAGAAAGTAAAAGTTGGACTGATTAACAGAGAAGGAAGGGGATATGACTAGCCCTCAGAACTTCCTGGGAAGTTTCCTAAGAGTGCCTGTTGGTGGTGGAGTAAGGGAAGGCTGAGAGGGATAAGGAGATCCACAAACCCAGAAAATGCAAACCTCCTAAGGAAGCTAAGAGTCCTGTGTGGGATGTAAGAGGCAGTTGAATGGGAAGATGGGCCTGAGGGTAGTCAGGCCCACCTTGATCCTGCTCTCTTCAGTGCAAACTGGGAAAACAAGGTAAAAGGTCTTGAGTATTCAAGGGTGTGGCATGTGGCAGTGCTGAGTTTAGATCATGGTTCTAAAAAGGGCTTGGAATTAGTGAAAAGGGATACAGAATGGATGAATGACCCCATCCAAGATCATCCCCCTTTCCCAGGGCAACTCATATCCAATGGATGATATGGAGATACAAAGATGCAGCCCTCTCATCCCGACTTGGAGAATTCCAATGGGTCTTCCCAGTTTCAGATGGGAATGTAATGGCAGCTGAGGCCTTCATTGCAACTCTACCACAATTTAACTTCTTCCTCTGTTCAGTCTACTTTCTTCCCCTCCCCTTCACAGATGGAACACCCAGGAGAACTCTCAGAAATCTCTGCATGTTCATCTTCATCTAAGTCTGCTTTCTGGGAAATCCAGTTAGCAAGTCTTTCAAGCTGCTGTGAGAATGAAAGACTTCATAAGTCCGATGAAGGGTTTGGATTTTATTTTGAGGACAATGTGGAGTCATTGAAGGGTTTTAAGTAGGGAATGAAGGGATCATTTGGGGGTATTAGATCACCTGGATACAGCATGAAGTTACATGCCTGATTGGAGGCAGGACCACCATGTGTACGGCTACTGAAGCACACAGGCAAAAGAGAAATGGCAATGGTTTGCAACTGTGACAATGGAGATGGAGAGAAGCTGACAAATTCTAAAAATATTTAGGAGGTTCAGTCAAAAGTACTAATTGATTATGCGTAGGAGCGACAGAGAAGAGTCAGAGATGATGTTTAGGTTTCTGTATTGAGCAACTAGTGATGCCATCATTGATTCCAATTCAAGTCACAGCTCTTAAAAAAGGGAAGGAGGATACTTCCTACTTGTATGGCATCTGAGCCCAATAATTTTATAGGTCTATATGTGACAGCTTTTTCCTACTCATTCCTGATAAGAGGTGTAGCCAGAGTTCCTCCTTCTATTGATACCCCCAACTAGCAAAGAAAAGTGGGGGAACTGAGTCTTATTATTTAAACCTCCAGAACATACATATAATTTTTTATTCCAAGAAAGCTAATTCAACATATGGGGAAATGGAAGAGAAACAATGTATAGAAGTTATACATTGGAGTTAGTCTGTCTAAATCCAAATCCTGGTTCTATCAGTTATGACTTAATGTCAATTTGGGCAGGTTAATAATTTCTGTCTGCCTTAGTTCTTTTATCTGTGAAGTATGGGTAATCCTACCGGATTGTTACAAATCTCAAGTAACACAAGTAAAAGTCTTAAAATCATGTCTGCCACATAGTAATCACTTTAATAAATGCTATTATTTCACTAGAATGTAAATGCTGTGAAAATAGAGATTTGTCCTTTCTCTTTTTTCCTTGATGTTCAGAATGATGACTAACTAAAGTCATATAATAAATATTTGCTAGATGAATGAAATTCTTGGGAGGAGAGTACTAGTTGCTTGCCTCAGTATGTGTTCTTCCTTCACTCCTTAGTAACAGAATCCAGATTTTTGTCTGGGCATTTTACCACCTAGAATTATTTTCCAGCTCTCCTTAAAGCTAATTTTGGTCAGTGAAATGTAAACTGAAATTTTTTGTGGAACTTTCATAAAGGCTATTGTAAAGAAAATTGTCTCATCTCAAAGTGCCCTTTATTGCCCTTATGCCTTTTTTCCTTCTCTGGCCTACAACTAAGACAAGATGCCTGGAGCTGTGGCTGCCATCTTGAACTACAGGGTAACTTGAGGATGAAAAACCCAGATGGTGGACAGAGGATATACGATAGCTTAAGGTCCTTATGTTACTAAGGAGCTGCCAGGCCAACACAGGAATGTCTGCATCCAGATTTCTTAATGTAAGTGAGAAATAGATTTCTGCATTTTTGAATTACTGTTGTTTGAAGACTTTTGGTTAAATGCCACACTAATCATGATACATTTTAAATAGATGATTTTAGATTATAGCATCAAGACCAATGATTCAATCTCTGAGTCTTAAAAAACTATTCTTTAGCTGGGCATGGTGGTACATGCCTATAATCTCAGTGACTCAGGAGGCAGGCAGGATTCCAAGTTCAAGGCCAGACTCCCAATTTAGTGAGACCCTATTTCAAAATAAAATTTAAAAATGGGGTATAGCTCAGTGATACAGCAGGCCTGAGTTAAATCCCTAGTATCACAAATAGTAATTAATAATAATAATAACCATTTTAATAGCATTTTAGTCAGAGAAAGATGGGAGTTCAGAGATGAAATGAACAAGAACAAAAAGACTTCCTACAATAACTAAGAGTTACTCTCTTGATACCATACATTAAAGGGAGAAGATGACTATTTGACACAATTAAGGAAGATTGGAAAATAGGATTTGGAAAAACAGACAGAGAAAATACAGTGGTATATGGGCAAGTAGTCAGAGTAGGCAATTACCCTTCAGGGCTGATTACATGACTTAAAAAGGGGACACACATGTTGTACATAACAAGAGGAAAGGGGAGCTCCTATATGTTGAGTATTCATAAATGAATTTATATAAACACCACATCTGGAAAGGTGGCATTATTTGCAACATTTCACACAAAAAAAGGAGGATATGGGTGTTTGATTGACAGGATTTGAAACTGTCTTGCTCTGGAGCCCTCATTCTTCCCCACTACCCCTCATGCCACACAGCCATGTAAACAGATGCATTCTCAAAGGCCCAAGAGTTGTGTTCCTCACCATGTGGATAAAAACAATATACTCATTCCTTTTGCATAATGTGCCCTTACCTCTTCATTACCTGACATCTAGGGAACTTTGAAGCCTATTGCTTTAAATCTGCATCCAGATTTCTTAATGTAAGTGAGAAATAGACCTTGTTTTCAAACCAGATTCCTATTCACAAGGTGACAGTGACTCCTTAATATATCCCTTAACCACACCAGCTGGCTCAAGCCTGTTCTTCCAGTGCCAATAAAATGCAGCTGACTCAAATTAAGATTATGAACATCTCATCAAACCAGCTAGAGAGAGTGGATGGCCTATCTTGGCCACACCCAATATTTTTTCTTCCCAGAGTTTTTCTCATTTACTAAATATGAATTCAAGCCTGTTCCACCTCCTATACTCCCTTATTCAGAATGTCATCGCCAGCCATCCTATTGCCTAAGCCAGGATCCTCTGAGTCACTCTTAACACTTCCTTCCCCCTCATCCACCATGCACAGGAAGTGCCAAGCCCCGCTTTCCTTGCTTTTTCTGTGTAAAATTCACCCACAGCTATTTCAGTCCACCACCATCTCTTACTGAGATAACTGCTACTTTTTCTCCTTGCCTTTCATCTATTTTACAACTAGAATGGTCCCTCTAAAAAGCAAATTTTGCTGTTGCCCTCCCATTTTTATTTTTATTGAGGTATAATTTCTGTAAAGTACCTCAATCTAAAATTATGGCTTGATATTTTTTAAATACGTACACCAGAGCAAATATAGAACATTTTAAGCACTCCAGAAGTTTTCCTCATGCCCCTCTATTCAATCATACTCCACCCATGAGGTAACTACTTTTGTGACTTTTGTCATCATAAATTATTTTTGCCTACTATAAAAATTCATGTAACAATTATACAGTAGGTTCACACAGTACATGGCATATGTAAGTAAATCAATATTTCTCATTGCCATGTAATATTCTATGAATACATCTCAATTTATTTGCCCTTTTTACTATCAATGGATATTTGAGTCATTTCTAGGTTTTTAGATTTTACGTTATGAATTTTTATATACATCCTTTGATGGATACCAGTTCCCATTTCTATTGGGCACATAATCTACAGAAGAATAGCTGGGTCATAAGAACATTAGTAGACCTGGTACTAATCACAATACTTCCACATCCTCATCAGATCTTGGGGTGGTCAATCTTCTTGGTATTAACCATTTGGGTGACTTTTAAAATCTTTCTGACACTCCACTTGGATAAAGTCCAAATACCACAGCATGACACACAGGGCCCTTCATAGTCTGATTTTTACTTATATGTTCAGCCTTATCTCTAATCACTACCCATCTTGAATTTTAGGCTGTGGTCACACTCAATACTTGTGATCTTCGAGTGTTCTTCGCTTGTTTGGTTTTGGTTCCTGCCTCTCTTGTCTTTGCAGTTAAAATTCTTTTGAGTCTTGTCTTCATTTGGTCAAGTTCTTCTCATTCACCTAGCCTCATCTTAGACTATGCCTTTGAACACTTTCCCAGTCTCCAAGATTCAATTAAGGGGCTAGGGTTGTGGATCAGCGGTAGAGCACTCCCCTAGGGTGGGTGAGGCACTGGGTTCGATCCTTAGCACCACATACAAATTAATAAATAAAAATAAAGTTACAATAGAAAAGTCAACCTTAAAACAAAAAAGATTCCATTAAATGTTCCGCATGCTTACTCCTTTCTTAACGTAAGTCACACTATACTCTAATTCCCTGCTACCTTATCAATTTTTCCTGAGGGCAGGGACTTGGATCTTGTTTCTTTTTTGTATCCCCTGTGCTTGGAAGAGTATAGGCACATAAAAGGTGCTTAGTAACATGTTGATTTAATGAACAAATAAATAAATGAAATCACTGTCTCTATAGAGTAAAATTATTATTATTTGTAGGAACTAAATTATAAGGACTCTTCAAGATTATTAATTTCTAAATTTGCATTCCTTAGTTTGGGCTTTTGATAGGGAAAAAACAGAGTATTACATAAAGAACTATTCAATCCAGAGAATTAGACCATCTTAAATCTTATTTTAGTAAACAAAGCTTAACTGCTTGGAAGAGATGGGGTTTAAAAATACACATGCCTCCAACATTAGAATAATTTGGGAGTTTTCAAAAAATACCTATTCCCAGAGTCTCACTTCTGAATTTTCAGGTTTGAGCTGGAGTAAGGCTTTTTGAGGCTTGTCCAAAGTAAAACAATATGGTCTGTGATCAGAAAGTTCTGGGAAGAAAATTGAGTTGTTGGTCACAAATAAGCTTAGGAAAGCCAGTAAAAATTTATCTGGCATGCTATGGAATTATAGAATCTGTTTAGTTCATACTGATCCATCATTTCCCATTGGAAACCTCCTTTAATGTGAGGTCAGGTGGAAAGAAGAGACTCGTTTATGTAAGATAATATTGCAAACATGTGCTTTTAAATTGCAATGTCTGTTATCAAAATTAAAAACTTGGCTGTCCAACTGAGATCCTGCACTTGATACAAATTCTAATTTTTTGAATGTGACATAGTTGAAATGTGCCAAATAATAACCTTAGATATGAACCTCAGAGAATTGGGCCTCCAAGTATTTAGATTAATTTTGTTAAAATAATGGTTAGTAGCAATCTGATCAATTCTTTCTTTCTCCAACTTTTCTTTTGGATACAAATGGGATGTACTTGAAGGATTCTTTCCCCTCTCCTCCATGGAGCCCACAGGACCTTGTAAACAGGATGTATAGCTAATCTTTTTTTTTTCATATTTAATTTATTTATTTGTTCTATTTAGGCTTACATGATAACAGAGTGCAATTTGATTCATTGTACATAGAGGATAACATATCAATTCTCTAGTTGTAAGCTGTATAGAATCACAACATATATGCAGTCATACATAAAGTTAGGGCTATGGTGACCATCATATTGCACCACCCTTACTGTCCCCATGCCCCCTCCCCCCTTACACCCCTGTAAACAGAGTTCCACCATTGTTCCCATGTCCGTCCCCACATTGTGGATCAGCGTCCACTTATCAAAGAAAACATTTGGCATTTGGTTTTCTGAGATTGGCTTACTTCACTTAGCATGATATTCTCCAACTCCATCCATTTACCTGCAAATGCCATAATTTTATTCTCTTTTATTGCTGAATAATATTCCATTGTGTATATATACCACAGTTTCTTTATTCAGTCATCTATCAAAGGGCATCTAGGTTGGTTCCACAGTTTAGCTATTGTGAATTGTGCTGCCATAAACATTGAAGTGGATGCAGCACTGTAGTTTGCTGTTCTTCTGGGTATAGACCGAGGATTGGGATAGCAGGCTCAAATGGTGGTTCCATTCCAAGTTTTCTAAGGAATCTCCATACTGCTTTCCAAATTGGTTGTACCAATTTGCAGTTCCACCAGCAATGTATGAGCGTTCCTTTTTCCCCACAACCTTGCCAACACTTATTGTTGTTTGTATTCTTGATAATTGCCATTCTGACTGGCATGAGATAAAATCTTAGGGTAGTTTTGATTTGCATTTCTCTGATTGCTAGAGATGTTGAACATTTTTTCATATGTCTGTTGATGAATTGTATATCTTCTTCTGTGAAGTTTCTTTTCACCTCTTTGGCCCATTTATTGATTGAGTTGTCAGTTTTTTTTGGTGTTAAGTTTTTTGAGTTCTTTATATATCCTGGAGATGAGTACTCTATCGGATGTGTGCGTGGCAAAGATTTGTTCCCAGAATGTCGGCTCTCTGTTCACTTCATTGATTATTTCTTTTGCTGAGAAGAAGCTTTTTAGTTTGAATCCATGTCATTTGTTGATTCTTGATTTTACTTCTTGTGCTATAGGAGTCTTATTAAGGAAGTATGGTCCTAATCCGACATGATGCAGATTTGGGCCTATTTTTTCTTCTATTAGGCATTGGGTCTCTCATCTGATTCCCAGGTCCTTGATCCACTTTGAGTTGAATTTTGTGCATGGTGAGGGATAGGGGTTTAGTTTCATTTTGCTGCATATGGATTTCCAGTTTTCCCAGCACCATTTGTTGAACAGGCTATCTTTTCTCCAGTGTACATGTTTGGCTCCTTTATCTAATATAAGGTAACTGTATGTAAGTGGGTTCGTCTCTGTGTCTTCTATTCTATACCATTGGTCTACATGTCTATTTTGGTGCCAGTACCATGCTGTTTTTGTTACTATGGCTTTGTAGTATAATCTGAGGTCTGGTATTGTGATGCCTCCTGCTTCACTCTTCTTGCTAAGGATTGCTTTGGCTATTCTGGGTCTCTTATTCTTCCTAATAAATTTCATGATAGTCTTTTCTATTTCTATAAGGAATGACGTTGGGATTTTAATTGGGATTGCATTGAATCTATATATCGCTTTGGGAAGTATGGCCATTTTGACAATATTGATTCTGCCTATCCAGGAGCATGGGAGATTATTCCATCTTCTAAGGTCTTCTTCAATTTCTTTCTTCAGTGTCTTGTAATTTGTATTGTAGAGGTCTTTCACCTCTTTTGTTAAATTGATTCCCAAGTATTTTATTTTTTTTTTTTGAGGCTATTGTGAATGGGATAGTTTTACTAATTTCTCTTTCAGAGGGTTTATCACTGATGTATAGAAATGCAATTGATTTGTGGGTGTTGATTTTATATCCTGCTACTTTGCTGAATTCATTTATTAGTTCTAAAA
>PVHX01008800.1:0-80864 GCA_004024805.1 Geosciurus inauris
TTTTAAAGTGACCAAGCCTTTTAAAGTGACCAATCCCTGGCTCGCCATGCGGTTTGTAGTGGGCTCTATAAAATCCCTCCCATGCGTCCCCTCTCTCTCTTCTCTTTCCTCTTTCCTTCGCCCGGGCACCCACTCCCCTGAATAAAGGATTTTCTGGCTGCACGAGGTGTCCGTGTCTGGCTGGCCGATACCCTAACAAGAATCAGAGCTGAAATCAATGAAATTGAAACACAAGAAACAATTCAAAAAATTAAAACAAAAAGCTAGTTCTTCAAAAAAATAAACAAAATTGACAAACTTTTAGCCTCCCTAACAAAAAGAAAAAAGGAGAAAACACAAATTACCAAAATTGTGATGAAAAAGGAAATATCATGACAGACCCTGCTGAAATACAGAGGATAATCAGAAACTATTTTGAAAACTTATATTCCACTAAAATAGAAAACCCTGAGGACACCGAGAAATTCCTAGAGACATATGATCTACCCAAACTGAACCAGGAGGACATTCATAACTTAAACAGATCAATTACAAGCAAGGAAATAGAAGAGGCAATCAAGAGCCTTCCAACCAAGAAAAGCCCTGGACCAGATGGATTCTCAGACGAGTTCTACAAGACCTACAAAGAAGAACTAACTCCAATAGTCCTCAAATTATTCCATGAAATAGAAAGGGAAGGAACCTTTCCAAACTCTTTCTATGAGGCTAGTATCACCTTGATTCCAAAACCAGACAGAGACATGTCAAAAAAGGAAAACTTCAGACCAATATCCCTGATGAATATAGATGCAAAAATTCTCAATAAAATTTTGGCAAATTGCATACAAAAGCATATTTAAAAAATAGTGCACCATGATCAAGTGGGGTTCATTCCAGGGATGCAAGGTTGGTTCAACACACAGAAATCAATACACGTAATCCATCACATCAATAGACTTAAAGATAAGAATCACATAATTCTATCAATTGATGCAGAGAAAGCATTCAACAAAATACAGCACCCTTTCATGTTCAAAACACTAGAGAAACTAGGGATAGAAGGAACATACCTCAACATGGTTAAAGCAATATATGCTCAGCCAAAGGCCAACATCATCCTAAATGGAGAAAAATTGGAAGCATTCCCTCTAAAACCTGGAACAAGACAGGGATGCCCTCTCTCACCACTCCTATACCATATAGTCCTTGAAACTCTAGCCAGAGCAATCAGACAGACGAAGGAAATTAAATGGATATGAATAGGAAAAGAAGTACTCAAACTATCATTATTTGCAGACGACATGATTCTATACTTAGAGGATCCAAAAAGTTCTACCAGAAAACTTCTAGATCTGATAAATGAATTCAGCAAAGTTGGCAGGATATAAAATCAATATCCATAAATCAAATGCATTCTATACATTAGCAATGAGTCCCCTGAAAGAGAATTCAGAAAAACTACCCCATTCGCAATAGCCTCCAAAAAAATAAAATACTTGGGAATCAATCTAACAAGAGTGGTGAAAGACCTCTACAATGAAAATTACAATACATTAAAGAAAGAAATTGAAAAAGATTTTAGAAGAAGGAAAGACCTCCCATGTTCCTGGATAGGCAGAATCAATATTATTAAAATGGCCATACTTCCCAAAGTGCTAAACAGATTGAATGAAATCCCAATTAAAATCCCAAAGTTCTTTCTTATAGAAATATAAAAGGCAATCATGAAATTCATTTGGAAAAATAAGAGACCCGGAATAGCCAAAGCTATTCTGAGCAAGAAGAGTGAAGCAGGAGGCATCACAATACCAGACCTTAAACTTTACTAGAAAGCAATAGTAACAAAAATGGCATGGTACTGGCACCAAAATAGACATGTAGACCAATGGTATAGAATAGAAGACACAGAGAGTAATTCACATAAATACAGCTATCTCATACTAGACAAAGGTGCCAAAAACATTCATTGGAGAAACAATAGCCTTTTCAACAAATGGTGCTGGGAAAACTGGAAATCCATATGCAATAAAATGAAACTAAACCTCTATCTCTCACCATGCACAAAACTCAACTCAAAGTGGATCAAAGACCTAGGAATTAGACCAGAGACCCTGCTTCTAATTGAGGAGAAAGTGGGTCCAAATCTTCATCACGTTGGATTAGGCCCCGAATTCCTTAACAAGACTCCTATAGTACAAGAAATAAAAGCAAGAATCAATGAATGGGATGGACTTAAACTAAAAAGCTTCTCCTCAGCAAAAGAAACTATCAAGGAGGTGAACAGAGAGCCTACATTCTGGGAGCAAATTTTTGCCACACGCACATCAGATAGAGCACTGATCTCCAGGATATATAAAGAACTCAAAAAACACCAAAAAAACAAACAACCTAATCAATATATGGGCTAATGGGCTGAATAGAAACCTCTCAGATGAAGATATACAATCAATAAACATATATATGAAGAAATGTTCAACGTCTTTAGCCATTAGAGAAATGCAAATCAAAACTACTCTCAGATTTCATCTCACTCCAGTCAGAATGGCAGCTATCCAATACCAGCAACAATAAGTGCTGGCGAGGATGTGGTGAAAAAGGTACACCCAAACACTGCTGGTGGGATTGCAAACTGGTGCAACCAATCTGGAAAGCAGTATGGAGATTTCTTAAAAAACTTGGAATGGAACCACCATTTGATCCAGCTATCCCACTCCTTGGCCTATACCCTAAAGACTTAAAAACAGTAGCCACTTCTATGTTTATAGCAGCACAATTCATATTTGCAAAACTATGGAAGCAACCCAGATGCCCTTCAATAGATGAATGGATAAAGAAATTGTGGTACATATACACAATGGAATAT
Source organism: Geosciurus inauris (assembly GCA_004024805.1). Classification (NCBI taxonomy): domain Eukaryota; kingdom Metazoa; phylum Chordata; class Mammalia; order Rodentia; family Sciuridae; genus Geosciurus; species Geosciurus inauris. Next base: position 2,843 of record PVHX01008800.1, read on the forward strand.
TATTCAGCAATAAAAGAAAATGAAATTATGGCATTTGCAGGCAAATGGATGGAATTGGAGAACATTATGCTAAGTGAAGTAAGCCAATCCCAAAAAACCAAATGCCAAATGTTCTCTCTGATTAGTGGATGATGATACATAAGGGGGGTGGGAATGGGGAACATAGGAGAAATGGAGGAACTCTGGATGTGGCAGGGGGGAGGTGGGGGGCAAGAAAGGGGAATGGGTGTAGTAAAGATGGTTGATTGAGATCGTCATCACTACCCTTGGTGCATGTATGAAAACACAAATGGTGTGACTCTATCTGGTTTGCAACCAAAGAAATGGAAAAATTGAGCTCTACCATATGTACTATGACTTGAAATGCATTTAAATAAATTATTAAAAAATTTAAAAATAAAAATAAAAATAATTAAGTAAACTGAGGGAAAAAAAGGTCTTTGTAAGTTCCAAAACTTGAGCGTATAATTCAAATTGTGTTACTCTCAATGTTTGATAATACACATTTTTAAAAGAAAAAACTAAGCAATATATCATCTTATTGAACTGATTATTAATATATAAAAATAAAATAATCACTTGCTATTTATATGCAATTTTAGAAGAAACTGAGAGTTGAGTCAAAGTATTTTTTTGTAAATCTTAGTATTTTTGTCTCGACATTGTACCATGAAAAACTAAGTTTCTATAATTTGATATCCTTAAATTTAAAATTCCGAACACAGGGAGTTAGAAAGTATAATAACTCTTTCTTTCACTTTATCATTTACAAACCATGAGTATTATACAAGGAAAAATGAAGCTGAAATTATAATTGTATAATGAATTATCATTGTATACAATACAAAATTATCATTGTATAATGAATTATACAATGAAGCTGAAAAACAAGGGGGGTCAATAGTCTTACTGCCTTCTTAAGTAACTTTTCAGTTATGTGGGAAAATAGGGACAAGTACAAGTAATGTTTTGTTGAAAATGTGTCTGTATAAAGATAATTTACATAAGCAAAAAGAATGTGAACATGTGACTTGAATAAATGGCCCACACATGACTAGGAAAAAATAATGTTTGTTAGATAGGAATGTAAATATACAGGTTCTATTTTATATTATTTGTCTGATAAAATTAATTTATACCTATTTTAGTCCATTCTTAGGTCAGATTCAATTAAAGTTAAATTTGTTTCTGAGAGGTATATGATATAGCTAAACACTTTTCAATAATTTATAGCCACTACATAAAAACAGTTGCAAGACTACAACTGTGAAATCCCTCTAATTTAAACTCTAATTTCTTTTTCTTGAATGAGTAAAGATGATGCTATTCTTGCCTTAGTCATCTAAAAACGTGGATATTTGAATATATCACTGGAAAAGGTTTTTAAGAGTCTGTTATTATATCCCAAAATACAGAATTGGGAAATTGCACACAAAAACCAAGACCAAGGAATGAGACTGCTTAAGGAGTCAAAATAATAACGTGTAAGTTTCAATTGCATAACTTTTCAAATATTCAAGTCAAAAAAAATAGAAAGAAAAACAGAGGAAGAGGTGAATGCTTCCATAGTCAGAAAAGGCAAATGTGTCAAGTAAAGGAATTTAAATTTAGAATTTCTTTCCTATACTTAGAACTTTCCCTAAGTGAAATAAACCAGACCCAGAAAGTCAAGGGTTAGATTTTTTTCTCATATGTGGAAGCTAAACAAATAAACAAAAAAATTGGGGAGACCCCATGAAAATAGAAGAGGGATCAGTGGAGTAGAGGGAGAAGTTTAAGAGGGAGGAAGGTGGGATGGGTAAAGAAAGGAACAGTAGAATGAATCTGACCCAACTTTTCTATGTACATATATGAATGCATCCCTCTGGATTTCACTTTTATATATGTCCATAATATACTAATTTTAAAAGTATAATAAATTGAAGAAAGATCAGTAAAGGAAAGGAACAGGGGGAGGGAGCAGTGGAGGGAAATTTGGGGAAGTATTGGGTAATGAATTGGAACAAATTATATTTCATGCTGCATAATTAAATCAAAAGGAACACCAGTATTTTGTATAATTATAATGCACTAAAAAAAAAGTGGCATGGTACTGACATAAACACAGATCTATAAACCGATGGAACATAATCCAGAGCCCAGAAATAAATCCAAAAATTTACAGTCAATTGGTCATCAAAAGAAGTGTCAAAAACATAAAAAGAGGAGAGTACAGTCTTTTTGATAAACGATGCTGGGAAAACACTATGTCCATATGCAGGAGAATGATACTGAGTTTTTAATTCACACCATATTAAGAAATTAACACAAAATTTATTAAACAGTAGACTATAAGACACAAAACTATAAAAGCTACTAAAAGAAAATATAAGAGTAAATTTTTTTGACATTGGTCTGGTTAAAGATTTTTTAGCCATAACTCTAAAAGCACAGGCAACAAAAAACAAATGAAGAAACGAGATTACATCAAATTAAACAAAGTTTGCAGAGCAAAGGAAATAACCAATAAACCTGCTTCTTTCCATCACTTCTGTCCTCTTTTTATTTATGCAGTATATCTTCATTCTTGTTCATGTATTATGGTTTAGATATGAGAGTATCCCCCAAAACTCATGTGTGAGGTAATGCAAAAGAGTTTAGAGGTGAAAGCATTGGATATTGAGATCTTCAGTTTAATGGGTGCATTAATCCACTTCAGTAGATTAACTGGGTGATAGAGTAGGCAGATAGGGTGTGGCTGGAAGAGGTGGGTCTGCCTTCATGGTTTATATTTTGTTTCTGGTGAGCAGCAATCTCTCTCTGCTTGCTGATTCCCATGTCCTAAACTACAATTCTCCTCCACACACTACTGCCATAATGCTCCGCCTCACCTCAGTCCCAGAGCAACAGAGTCAGCCATCTACAAACTGAGACCTCTGAAACTGTGAGCCCCAAATAAATTTTTCTCCTCTAAAATTGTTTTTGTCAGATCTTTTGATCACAACAGCACAAAAGCTGACTAAAACATCGTTTTTATTCTCAAAGATGTCCTATGTCCATTGAATAAAGTAAGAAAAAAATGAACTGAAACTGCATTATTTCAGTGGGAAAAATATAAATGTAGGAAGTTTGATTCACAAGCTCCTTTTAACCAGATAGCTGAAACAACTAAAGAGCAGACTGTTTTAAAGTTTAATTGGATAAGAAAAACAAAGGGCAGCAATGCTTTCCCTCACAATTTAGAGCAACTCTTTTCTCACTAAGGGTTAATGCTAACTTTCTTCAGTATGGTCAGAAATGTCTCTATCCCCTGAACACTCACTCTTTTCATAGTGTTGTATCCAAATCAATAAATCATAGGATCAGAAAGATTTCAATTAGTCAACTAATTGTTTGTAAAAGGTAACTAAAAGATACTTTCTACATCTTAGTAGTAATCTTAAGACCTCCACTTAGTTAACTTTTTAATCTACATAATTCCAGTAGGGATGATGAACACATGATATCATTCTAGAAGTTCCCTATGAATATATGTTTAGTAAAACTATTTTTCTTCAAACATGTATTATTGCATGAGTCATTTAAATTAATACTATCAGGTCATTAAGGCACAAATCTAAGGAAACTGGAGAGTCTTCCCAAGAAAGTTTAATAGATTTAATGGCTACTTTTTTTTTTTTAAATATTTTTTATTTTTAGTTGTAGATGGACACAATGTCTTTATTTTACTGCTTTGTATGTGGTGCTGAGGATCGAACCCAGGGCCTCACGCATGCAATGCAAGCGCTCTACCGCTGAGCTACAGTCCCAGCCCCAGCTACTTATTTTTAAAGAAAAAAGAAAGCAATGTTTAGAGTCCATTTTGTTTTGTTTTACTTTGGTTCTATTGTGTGTGTGTGTGTGTGTGTTACATGGATTACATGCTGTAGTGATAAGCAAGGTACAACATGAAAATGCAATTAGGAGCTTTCCCAGATAACCATGTCAGAACTGAAATACTGAACAAAAAACTGACATTAGGCCTGATCTGTTTTGGGAAAATGGATGTTTTGAACTGACATTGAGATGGTAAGTTCTAGATGAATTTAATGAGACAGGAAATAGGAGCAGGAATAGAAGTATCATACCTCGTGTAGGTATGATTTTTCTATCCCTCCTAAAATAATAATAAGTGCACTATTTCTGGAACCAGCATGAGTCCTCAATTTAAGTTGAAATTAGTTTTTTCTTGTGAGCTCCTTTACAGTTCTAATAACTAGAAAAAAAGATGTTGAGAAGTCAAGTTTTGAAAATGAAGTAATCAAAGGAGAAAACTCCATGTGGCATTATTAAAGCAGTACTTAAATACGTTATTTTTAAAGGATAAATGTCTTTAAATTCAATTTATCTAAAAATAAGTTAAGACATTACAGTTTTCTATAAAATTCATGAATGACCAGAATATTATGGGAAGATTATAGATTGTTCATAAGGAACAGATAGATTTGTTCCACTTTATGTTTCAGGACTAAAGTTTTTTTAAATGTTGCGATTTAAGACATTATTATGGATATAATGATTATATCATGAATTATAGAACATAATATCAAAAAGGAAAACCTCTTTCTATCGAAGCAATGGTAATTACCAAACTTTCCCATAACTCAATTAAGAGAATATTCCTCCAGACCAAAGGGGGGAAGGACATGTCCCTTTGCATGTCATGCCCTTTTTTTTTTTTTTAGTGTGAACAGGATTGTATGAAACTTTGCTACTCAGAGTATAATCTACAGGTCAGCAATTTCAGCATCATCCAGGAATTTATTAGAAATGTAGAACTTCAAGCCCTACTCTAGGCCTTCTGAATCAGAATTAATATTTAAACAAGATACCCAGGCTTATATTTAATCATTGTGGTACATATTAATATCTAAAGGAATTATTATAGACTCTGTCACTGATAATTAATGCTATCCAATGGAACTTTCTAAAATGGTAGAAATGCCCTTTGCTATCCTATATGGTAGTTACTCAATACAAATAGCTATTGAGCACTTCAAATGTGACTGGTACTGATGAGGAACTGGCCTTTACATTTTGTGTAATTTCAATTGTTTAAATTGAGATAGCCACACATGGACAGCGGCTACAGTACATGAGGTGTAACTACATGTATAGTGAGGTGTAACTTTTTATTCAAATGTATTTATGATAATAACATAAGCCTTCTTAAACTGTAGGATATTCATTTTCTTCACATATTAGTCCTCCCTGATGGGCTTGAATAGTACCTAATACTTTTAAGTGTCACTTAGTTTTTCATTTATCATTTGCACCATTTCTAGTATGTACTTATATTCCATTATGGTAATTTTTTATGTGGTTATTGCCCACTGTGTTCCCATCATCAACCTAACACCAGAATCAAGCCTCTCAAGAGAGACATGAAGTCCTAACGATCTTTATATTTCTGTACACCTAATACCAAATTTGGCATGTATGAGGTATTCAATGCAGTTACATAGTTAAATAAAACTAGGGACATTAAATAAAGCATAATAAAATATGGACTTAAACATAATGCAACACTGTCTTGAACAATATCTATCAGGGCTTGTCCCATCTTGAAACAAACAAAAACAATAACCATAATAACAATAAAATCTTGTACAGCTATAATCTGTTTCAATCCTTTGAAGATAAACTCTTGTTAGAAGAATACTGATGCAGATCAGTAAACACAATATACAACTTGGCTAGGTTGTTTATGAATAACATGCAAATCTACATTTTTCAGCAACTGTCAGTGCTGAATTGGCAAGGACACCAGAGTTGGACTTGGGACACAGAGGAGCAACGCCTCCCAGAGGACTGACTAACTGAGACAAAGAGTAGATAGCTGAATTCTCTGGGTCCTAAGATGATATGAGCTGGAAAATCAGCTACAGAAGACAAATGACACTAGGGTCACTGGCAGCAGGTGGGTAGCCTGAACCCCATGTCAGTGTGGGAATATCTGAATGCTTTTCTGATGAGCAGTGTAAACCGCCAGGTAAACAGCTTGGTGCCCGAGCAGATGGCTTTGTAGTGCCATTTTTTTTTTTTTTTTTTTTACCTCAAGTGTAGGAGCAGACTGCCTGTGGCAATAATGGTTTCTATATCTGAACTCAACAGTCTATCTCATCACAATTCCCAAATTCTGTGGCTTGTGAATAAACTACTAATTCACTTTGACTAACTTCATGTTCTTTAGTCATTCCATTGCCTTGTGAACCAAGGCAACATTATTCAACCTGAATTACCTGCCCCTTCACAGCATGCGAATTCATCAGACTTTAGGATTGCTATGTTATGATGTACTGACAATATCTCATTAGGTTTATTTCATCCCCATAGTTCATTTTTAAGGATTCATCAATACTTGTTTTAAGAATCCTGATAGAGGACTTTTAAAAAAATATTCATATTAATCTGTTATTATAAATGTTTTTAAACATATTCACAAAGAAAGATAATTATAAAAATCTATGCCCCTATCATTCAGCTTCAAAAATGATCAACATTTTTATTTCATCTCTTACTTCTCTTTGTTTTTTGAATGGAGTATTTTAAAATAAATTCCGCTCTGCTATTATTTTACCCATAAATATTTGCTGAAAATCTATGACAGATAAAGAACTTTCAAAAGTAAAATCACAATAACATTATCAAAAACACATAAAGTAACAAGAATTTATTATCTACCATTTGTTTGGTTTTTTATATTTTCTCTGGTTGTGTCAAAATTACCTTCTTGTCTGGATTTGATAAAAATCCAAACAAGATACAAACTACATTTGCCTCATGTGGTTCTTAAAATATCCTCTTTAAAACACTGTGGTAAAAACAACTTATAATAAATTTGGGATATACAATACACTAATTTAACTAAAGGCATAGTGCTATTCATCTTGCATAACTGCAGCTTTATACCTATTGAATGTCATGTTCCCACTTCCCCCTCCTCCTAGCTCCTGGCAAATAACGTTCTATTCTCTGCTTCTATGTGGTTGACTCTTTTTCTTTCTATTAAGTTTGAATAAAATCCCATAGCATGTATATATGACACATTAGTCAGCTTTTCATTGTGTGACCAAAACACCTGACAAGAACAATTTAGAGGAGGAAAGATTCATTTTGACTCACAGTTCCAGAGGTCTCAGCCCGGGGTCTACCAACTCCATCGCAGAAACATCCTGACAGAAGGCATGGCAGAGGAAAGCTGGAGCTCATGGCAGCTGGGAAGTGGGGAGATGGGGGTGGAGGTGAACCTCTGAAGGGCACTGCACCACCCCAGGAACCTACTTCCTCCAATATCTCAGTAATCCATTTGGAATTAATCCACTGATGAGGCCAGAGCCCCCATTAGTCAATCATTGCCTTAAAGCCCCACCTCTGAACCTTGCCACATTTGAGGATCATGCTTTCAACACATTAGCTTTTTGAGGACATTCCAGATCCAAACCACAACACCACGTCTTCATTGACAACAACTTCCCCTTCTTTTCCTTTTTTGTTTTTATGGCATATGGTATATTTATGTCAAAGAAACTAGGCCTTTTGTGCATTAAATTTTTCCACATTCTGAATTTAACTATGTTCTTATGGTATTCTTTACTGTGTATCTTTTTTATCTCCTGTATTTCTTATAAATCTGTGGTCTGGTACAGAGGTTTATTAGATTCAAGTTCAAAGTCTTTTAGCAAGAGTTCCTCACTATGGTTCTCTGTCTTGTTATTGCATCACAGCTGAAGTCCTTTTTGATAAATTTTAAGTGTCTAAAAATGGAAGGTACTCACAGAGGAAATCTTCTTTCAATGAATATTTGAAGCTTACTCAGGGGTCTAACAGAAAAATGGAGTCCTGTGAGACTTTTTCAAAATATTTTTACCGTAAGAGATCTATTTTAGAATTTTTTAAAATTCTCTCTAGTTTATAGAATTTTCATAGTTTCAGAGAAAAGTTAATTAAAACCATAACAAAAATTAATGTTTACATCCCTCAGATTAACTCTCTTCTCCACATAACAACTGTTGGAATGACTTTGGAGAAATACTTCGGACAGAGCAACCTCAGAACTGGTTGAGGATGCCTGAATGATACAGGCCAACACCCAGCCAAAAATTGGTTTGGATGTGGAGACTGATGACACCCCACAGCACTTACAAACCATGGAGGAAAGAGACTTATGCACATAGTAGGGACAATTGGGCATCTTTGAAAAGCAGGCACAGTAGGCTCTGCTTTTGTTGTGTGTTTAAAGGGTAGAGAAGGATTGGACAGTGAGTCCTGTTGAGTGGTCTGAACCCCTCACAGCCGCGCTTTCTCATTGACTTTCCCATATGTGAGGCAAGAGGGGAAGAAACAGGAGTGGGCTTAAAAACCCTATCAAACACAAGCAACAAAGCTGGATGATTTACTACAAATGCAAATAATTTATTTGATCAAATGTACAAAAAAATACAACAAATAGAAGAAATTAAGATATTTCTTTTTTTTCCTTCTAAAATATGCCCTAGCTAATATTTGAGACCCCCTTCTGTATGCAAGACACTTCTTTATTTGCATTATCCACTCAATTTAATATCTGTAACAACCATATGAGCTATTATTAATCCCACTTTACATGGGAGGAAACTGAAGGGTAAAGCCATTAAGATACTGACTCAATATCATATGGCTAAAAATGGTGGATTTAGGCTAAAAATCTGTGCAGTCTGGCTTCAGAGAGGCATTCCTAACCACAATCTGTATCCTAGTAGTTCAAAAACGTTGCACATTTAAGAATCACTCAGGGAACTTGTTAAATCACAGATCATTGTGTAGTTCCTACTCCCAGAGTTTCTGAATCAGTATGTCTGAGATAGAACATGAGAAATTTTCTTTCTAAAAGTGCCCAAATGCTGTGATCTGAGACAGTGCCTTGAGAATGACTTTTATACACACATTTATCTGAACACAAATTTGTGCGGAACATACCCAAAATACCTGCACTCCAAGACTGGAAGATGGAATACCAATTATTGAAAGCTTCATGTTAGAAAGACCTAGATTTCCTTTCTGATTCTTTTACTGAGGCTGGGGTACAAAAGGACAGTCAGTGTAAGTAATGAATGATTGAGTAAGAAAGATAGGGGCTGATTCAAGAGGAAATAAATGCTAATACCTCTAGAGCACTTCCAGCTCTTTCAACCTGTTGTCAAGGTTACTTGCCTCCAGGGAATTATTCCTCCCTGCAAGGGGTTGTTAATGAATGCCCCCTGGGCTGCTCCCTTCCCGCTTATACTCCTGGATAGCTTTTTCTCCTGGCATTGGATTACTCCCCATTTTGGCCCAACACTTGGTCACTAGTCACATAGGCTGGATGAGGGAGAAGAGAGCATGAGAACAAAGGAATTCTAAAATGTTTAAAAGGGGCAGGACAGTCCTCTTCCTTGGACACCTAGCTCTGGGGCCCTTTGTCTTCAGAGAAGTCTATCTATATTCTATCCTTTAAATAAACTTGCTTTCTCTGCTTGCCTCAGCATTTCTGTGTTCAATCTTCAACATCAGGGAAACAGACTCAGCCCTGATTCTCATCACCAATATCGTATTTGGAGTTCCCACCAAGATCATCACCAAGGGAAGCCGTTTACACACATCTCACATCTTTCTGAGGTCCATCTTTCTGTCTTTTTTTTCTGGAGAACACTAATGGGCACCTGTCAGCTAATTAAATGCAGTTAATGCAAGCCGACATTCTACAAGACTCAGGCGACAGGATTCAAGGCTTCGGTGGTTCTTCATCACCTGTCCTGCAGGCCAGGCATGTTGGGTTCTGTTATAGCTGTTTCTCACTATTCTATCCAGGCTCAGAGCACTTCTGGCATTTAGTGGCACCCCTTCCACCACAGAAAATCTTAATTAAGGCTCTCCAGAAATCTTCACCTTAATTGATCTTAGGACAATCAGCAAAAGAATCTCTACAGAAGAGTTCAACATAGTAGTTAAGCTTTCTATTTCCTGTTGCTCTATCTTACAATTATTAAATTTGGCCAAGGGCCTGAAAGAGATCCGTACTCCAGGTGCTGAACACCCCTTTACTGGTTTTTCACTAACATTTATGGGCTATCTAGTATAAGTAAAAATATATATAATAGTTTGTGGAAGTGTGTTTGCAAATGCCAAGTGTGATGAGAAAGATCCTTGAACAAGGCCTCTGGCCTTGGGCCTGAGCTTCACAGAGATGTTTACATTTCAGAGATAAGAGATGATGTTAATAATTGGGCTCCATGGTAACAGCTGGCAGGGGAGGGAAGAAAGGGAAGAAGCAGCTCTCCTCTTCTCAGGTGCTGTTCTTGAAGGGTTAACTTGCCCAGAACAGTGAAAGAAAAAGCTGTTTTTGTGCGAACTTCTGCAGATTGTGAACTTCTGAGCCCCTCCCCCTACACACTAGGTATAAAGTTCTGAAACTGCCTGAACTTGGGGTTCAGGGGAATTAATTGATTACAACGAAAGCTTTACCCTCAGAACCTGGCCACAGTCAAATAAATGTGCTTCCTTCTGTCTTCAGTGTCTTGCCTCGTCTGTCCCCACAACAGCATGAGTACACAGCATCTCTAACTCTGGTCTGACTTTGGATGTGTGGAGACAAAAAAGGTTGGAACAACTGTGAGGTTCTTGCTGGGGCCACTCCCTGGTGAAACTCAAAAGTTTCTTCTCCAACTCCCCTCCCAACCAACCTGTGGTGTCTGATCAACCAAGCGGCATTAAGCGAAAGCCCCAGTGAACACAGTCTCTGAATGAGCCATGCTTCACTCTCCCAGGCACTATCCCAAGCACCCCTTCCCCTGCTGATCTGACACCAGCCATTGAGAGAGGGACATTTTACATGGAGTGGTTCATAAGGAAATGCCTGGATTCCCTTTGTTCACTTGGTAAGCCTTTATAAGCCTGTAGTGATTCTCTCCATTGCTGTTCATGTGCTCCAATGTGCTCCGCAAGTTTCTTTGGCTGCAAAAGAGAGACATTTTCAATTCACCTCTTCCATATACTCTGCCAGGAAAAGGGCATTAAGCGTCTAATGACCATGAGAGGACAAGACCGATGCCATTTTGTGACTCTGAGCCTTTGTCCTCAACCCAGCAGCCCCCGCCCAGATCCTGAAAAATTGCAACACACTTAATGGCACACTGCTCTGGTGTCAGTGAGTCGGTTCGCAATCTGGGCCAACCAATCAGGAAATTAAGCATTGGGCCCATCATAGCCCAATCTATCAGCCTAAAGGTCAACTGACCTCATAGTGACCACACTCACCCTTACCCAGTCCTGTAGCGACAAGACCACTGTCCCCCTGCGCGCGCTTTCCCTTACCTAATCACGTAACACCAAGGCATATACTCCCCTGCTTGTGATCGTAACCCATAAAAATCCCTGCTCCCCTAGACTCAGGGCCGCACCTCCCTACCCGCTGCATTGGTGAAGGTGTGCTGACCCTGCTCAAGCTTGCAATAAAAGACCCTTTTGTGATTGCATCGGAATCGGACTGCTGGTGGTCTCTGGTGGTCTCACGAGTCTGGGCATTACAACCACTATATGTCCTCCTTATCCTCCGGGGATTCCCTTAGCCTACAAAGCAGGGAAATGTACCCCATCATAGTTTCTTTTTTCTCCATGAGTCTTCACATTTGGAAGATTATAGTGGCAGAAAGTCAGTCATGGCTGAGTCTGAATTCTCCCAGGTCTTTGTCATGGGAGCAAAGCAAGGACCCTAGCATTTTGCCAATTAAGCCTGCAATGGAAGTGACAAAACTATGAGGTGAGAGATGGAGTGCTAAATAATTAGAAGCTCATGGGGAGACATCCCTAGTGAAATGGACAGTTTTCTCTGGCTCAGGCACATGGGCTGTTTTCTCATACTCAGAGGGGAGCTTTATTCTCAACACTTATGCCAGGTTCACCACTAACCTGCATAACTGAAAAAAAAAATTGGGATAAGTTTGACCCCCAGAGTAATTTTCTGCACCGGACCTGGCCTGATTACCAACTGGGGGTTAAAACTGGTCTTTGGAGGAAACATAAATTGCAGAACCACACCTTAGGAGACTGACTTTATAAAAGAAAAAGTGATTAAAAGAGCTTTTGCATAAGGTTTAGCTCAAAACAATAGCTACCCTTACTTACTTTCTGCCAGTTCTCTCTCTCTCCAAGGCTTGCATTTGAAATGTAAATTGTGGAGGCCTGCAGGGCTTGCAAGATTTGAAAAGAACCAATTTGGGATTGAAGGAAAAAAGTGTTACTTTTAAATCCAAGCCACTTGTGGGACCTGAGTGTCTGGCTATCTTATCTCCTTCTTGCAGTCTACTATACTCCTTTATTAATAAATTCCTCCCTAAACACTACAGGGAAGGGAGGGAAAATGTAATGATCAAGTCTTCTTAACCTTGAGAATCTTTACCTAAGGATTCCAGAGCTCTCTCATTCTTTCAATATCTTAACTAACTGTAATCTGAGCCAAAGGTGCACTCTAATGTGATAGAAATATTCTGCATGCTCTTTTACTACTGTAATTATAGCTCCTGTTTTTTTTTAAATTCTATAATTTTGAGCTCATGGTGAATTCACATCATTTCCTGCACACCTAAATTAGTGTATTTTTCTGATCAATCTTATTTTATCTAATGATAGAGGTTTTTACACTCTGTCCTTGTTCAGAGGCCAATTTTCAAAGATTAGCTCTCAAATATATTGGGGAAATTTCCTCTTACAAAATCCTAAGAAGGATTTAGATATGGTGAGTTGGGAATAAATCTGATAGCCATTGAGGACAAATGGCCACCTGAACCATTGATCTCAGTGTCCACCATGGCTTTTAGACTTTTATCTAGCATTTCCAACTGCACAGGGCCTTTGTATTTTAGTCATAATGTGAAAGTCTGATAAGCTCTATTTTAATTTCTAACAGTTTAAATCTAATAGAGACTTTAATAAACATCTGTAGTGTTGCCTCTTACCTGTGAAGATCTACCTAAAAATAGCTACAAGATGTTTCCTGTTTTGTGTACATGTGCACACTTGTGTATTGTGTTTGTGTGCTTGAGACCATATATCGTGTATATGGTACCAAAACTGGCAAATAGATAAATGATGCTCGCAGATTAAAATTTAAATGAGAAATAGATCCAAATACCTTTTAGTTCATGTGACAAAAAAGGGTTCAATTTAAAAACAGATGTGAATAAACATATCTTTAAAATTACAAACTCACATGTTTTTCTACATGTCAATTAGTATAATGTTGAATTAATAGAGTTGGTTTCTATAAAATGTCTATAATGTAATAACATTGCTGTTAGAATTTTTCTTCAAGGAAGAGATAGCTAGTCCTGTCCTTGTCTGATATCTTGTTGTTTACATTTAGAAATAAATTAGATCTAATAGCAATGGTATTAATCATAAGTGTGTTTGTTAGGAAGACTTCTGATTAATTTCCAAAGTTAAAGTGCTAAAATATCAACTGCTAAATATAAAATCAAGTACTCTTCTTAACTTCTGTAAGGCAATATGTTTAAACATTATTCATGTTTTCATGAACTGGTAAATGGATAAAAATTTAATATTGCTTTGTATCTGTGTCTTCACTAAACAAGGTTACTAAGTGTTAGGTCAGAGGCAGACGCGGAAAATGGCCATTGGAGCCATGCCAGAGCTGGAGCCGGGGGAGTTCCCAGCCGCCTCCCACTGCACCATCAGCTGCCCCGCTCTTGCTGGGCCCGTCTCCCACTGCCCCCGCTTGGTCCAGCTGCGCCCAGCCCTGCCGGGGCGCCCGGTCCCTGGGGGCACTTTCTAAAAGCTCCTTGCTCTCTGTCCTGCTCTGTGGGGCTGCCACCTCCCCCCTCTTGTCCCACGCCACTGCCGGTCACCGCCCATCGCACGCACCAAACGCTGTATGCATGCGCCAATCATGCCAACATGGCAGCCTCCAGTAGCCCATATGGAAAAGAACAGTGAACCTCCGACATGAAAATCGCCATGACTCCCAGAAGGACTCATTCATCCCAGAAGGACTATGACCTCACCAGCCTCACCTAACCAATCTCAGAGGACACTGGACTCTAGACCAACACCTCTTCCTACCCCAGGCCCTTCCCTTCCTACCTTCAGCCTTCCTCTTCCGGACAGGGGAGACCCTTTAAATTCTGTATGCCATGAGGCTCCAGCGCCATTTTCTCTTCGCTCAAGCCTGGTGACTGGGAAGGGGTGGCCCAGGAGTGCTCCTCCCAGAATAAAGCATGTTCCAGTCCTGTTTTACTTCCATCTGGTCATTTGGCTTTAAAAATTGGTGCCGAAACCCGAGAGAGTTTTTGAACCTCCCCCTGCACTGGGGTAGAGGCAGACTCTCCGAACCAGACCAGGAGCCGCTCTCCGCCCTCCGGATCAACAAAAGTAAGGTACGCTTCCCTCAACCCGTTTCCCCTGACTCCTCAGCTTCATTCCTGTTCGCACCAGGGGTCTACCTGTAAGTCACACGTGTGCACAGACCCCTGTCCGAGGCCATGGGAATTGGAGAGATGAGTCCAGTCCTTGTGAGCCATCCGATTCTGTTTGGGCCCCGAGGAGTTTACCAGGATGCTTGAGCCCCTTGCTTGGCCCCCTGTTTTCCAGTGGACTTGAACGGATTTTGGGTCGCTTTTTCTGTTCTCGCCCACTTCCGTGAATGCTGAGGAGCCATAGGAAACACCAGATCTTCTCCAGACACCACAACTCCTTTGGGCTGTCTATATTGCAATTTTGAGGAGCAAAAATTTGCTGAGGACCTACGCTGTTAGCGTCTGGTCCTCCTTTCCACTGAAGTCTGGCTTCAGTATGGCTTAGACAATGGATCAAAATGGCCTCCAGAGGGAACTTTTGATTTTCAAATCCTCACTGATTTGGCTAATTTTTGTCACCAGAGAAGGAGATAGACACAGGCTCCTTATGTTCAGGCTTTTTGGGAAGTGCACTCTCGCCCCAACCTTTATTCCACCTGTTCTGTCCTTCAAGTTATCCTTGCTAGAGAAAATCCCACGCCCCCTTCCCAATGTTTTTACCTATCTTCTTCCTCTTTCACTGATCCACCTGAGCTGCTCACAGCCCCACCTGTCTGCCATCCCCCTCCACCTATAGCCACCATTCTTGCCCCTCCTCCTGTAGCCACAGCTCTTGCCCCTCCTCCTGTAGCCACAGCTCTTGCCCCTCCTCCTGTAGCCACAGCTCTTGCCCCTCCTCCTGTAGCCACTTCCTGCCCCTCCTCCTGGGAACCCACTCCCTCCAATGGATCCCTTCACTCACCCACTCCCCTCTTCCCCTGTTAGCGCTCACACCCATTCCTACCAGGCTCCCTTGTCAGCTGACCCTAAGCTTCTCTGTCCCCTCAGGGAAGTGGCAGGCGCTGAGGGAATTATTCAAGTTCATGCTCCATTTTCACTTCAGGATCTCTCCCAGATTCAAGAGCACCTTGGATCCTTCTCTGCTGACTGTTCTACTTACATTAAGGGATTCTGCTCTCTCTCTCTCAGACTTACAATCTTACCTGGCATGATGTCTATGTTATTCTCTCTGCCACTCTTACCCTGATGAACGCTCTTGCATCCAGCAGGCTGCTCGGGACCATGCTGATCAAGTTCGTTTAACAGACATAACTCTTCCTACAGGTGAAGCTGCTATTCCCCTAACTGAACCCAACTGGAACTATCAGGATGGCCAGCAGTCACTGCACCTACATGATTCAATATCTAATAGCAGGCATGCAGGCAGTGTCTAATAAAGTAGTTAATTTTGATAAGCTCAGAGAAATCACCCAGAATCCTGATGAAAATCCAGCTCTATTTCTCAACCACCTTACAGAGGCTCTCACCATATATACTAAGCTGGATCCTGAGTCTACCTCTGGGGCTACAGTGCTAGCGACCCATTTTATCACTCAATTGGCCCATGACATTAGAAAAAAGCTCAAACGAGCTGAAGATGGCCCACAAACCCCTATCTGGGACCTGGTAAAAATGGCCTTTAAAGTCTATAATGCCCGAGAGGAGTCAGCTGAATTAGCCAGGCAGGCCCAATTACAGAAAAAGGTAACACTCCAAACCCAAACCTTGTCAGCAGCCCTGAGGCCTACAGCTCCAACAAGAGCTTTAAGAGGGAACCCACGATCCCCTCCACCGGGGGCTTGCTTTAAATGCGGACATGAGGGTCACAGGGTTGCCAGTGCCCAAACCCACAGCCCGCTCCTGGGCCATGCCCCACCTGTGAGCAGACAGGACATTGGAAAAGTGACTGCCCCATGGCTGGCCCTTCCTCGGCGCCTTTACGTGGGGGTATGACCAACCAGGCAGTGTTCTCTCCTGAACTCTTGGGGTTTGCAGAAGACTGAAGCAGCCCAAACTCAGGGACCCCCATCACCCTCGCCAAGCCCAGGGTAATGCTCCAGGTAGTGGGTAAGTCCATAACTTTTCTTGTGGACATGGGGTTACCTATTCTCTTTTGCCTGCCCACTCTGGGCCTTTGTTTCCTTCCCAGGTCTCAGTTATGGGGATTGATGGCCAATCCTCCTCCCCAAACCGAACTGCTAGGCTGGCCTATGCCCTGGAGGGACATCCTTTTACACACTCCTTTCTGATAATTCCATCCTGTCCAATTCCTCTCCTAGGCAGAGACATTCTCCAATTATTAGGGGCAACTCTCCAATTGCATCCCAAAAATGCCACCGCCCAATTTCTCTTATCTCTAATCTGTACTCTCTCTAATGACCTGACAGCACCCACTACATTATTACCCCTAGACCTAGTTGATCCCCAAGTCTGGGACACCTCCAAGCCAGTCATAGCCTCTCACCACAAGCCAGCCCGTATTCATTTAAAGCTGCACACTAAATATCCTTCGCGCCCCCAATTTCCCATTTCTAAAACCCACAGGGAGGGACTTAGACCCATCATAGACAGACTACTTGCTCAAGGACTCCTCATCCCTACTGACTCTCCATGCAACACTCCCATATTGCCAGTAAGCAAGTCCTCAGGAGCCTATCGCTTGGTTCAGGACCTCCGCCTAATTAATAATGCAGTTATTCCCATCCACCCAGTGGTTCCCAACCCCTACACTCTCCTCTCTCATATTCCCCATTCAACCACCCACTTTACTGTCCTAGATCTTAAAGATGCTTTCTTTACAGTGCCCCTGCACCCTGATTCTTATTACCTCTTTGCTTTCACATGGGAGGACCCTACCTCTTTAAGGTCCCAACAGCTGACATGGACAGTTCTACCCCAAGGTTTCAGAGACAGTCCCCACCTCTTTGGGCAAGCTTTGGCACGAGATTTAACTGCTTGTGACTTGGAGGATAGCACCCTTCTTCAGTATGTGGATGACCTTCTCCTATGTAGCCCATCCCCCCAAGACTTCCCAGCCACACACTGCTTAGCTTCTCAATTTCCTGGGGTCACAGAGCTATCAAGTCTCTCTGACTAAAGCCCAACTCACTGCTACCTCAGTCACCTACTTAGGTATACTCCTCACTCCAACCTCTAAGGGTCTGACAACTGACAGAATTCAAGCTCTCCAGGACCTACAGCTACCCGAAACAGTGGATTACATCCATTCCTTCCTGGGTCTGGCCAGCTTTTTCAGGCATTAAGTCAGGCATTGGGTCTCCAACTTTGCACTTTTGGCTAAGCCCTTATACCAGGCAGCTAAGGAGACCCCTCATGGGCCTCTCACTTCTACCTCAGTAGCCAATGCCTTTTATAAGCTCAGGGATGCCCTTATATCCTCTCCCACTCTCTCTCTCCCTAACCCTAATCATCTTTTCCACCTTTTTACGGATGAAAAGCAAGGTATTGCCACTGGCCTCCTCACCCAACTGATTGGACCTTCCTACAAACCAGTGGCATACCTCTCTAAGAACTGGATGCTACAGCTTGTGGATGGCTGCCATGCCTCCAGGCACTGACAGCAGCAGCAGCAGCAGAGCTTACTAAAGAAGCCCTTAAGCTTACCTTGCTCCAACCAGTAACTGTATTTTCTACCCATAGGCTACAGGACCTCTTAAGTCACAAAGATCTCCCGCTTCTAAGCCCTTTGAGAATTCAAGAATTTAACCTTCTCTTTATAGAGAACCCCAACATTACCCTCTGTTATTCTTCCTCCCTCAATGCTGCCACACTCCTCCCACTATCCTCTCCCCCTTCGGATGTTAATCATTCCTGTCTGCAGATGTTGGAGGCCCTGTGATTGCCTCATGAGGACCTTTTTGACTATCCACTTTCCACACCTGACTTAACCCTTTTTGTGGATGGCAGTTCCATGATGGGTCGTGATGGACGCCGCAGAGCCACATATGCAGTAGTCACCACTACCTCAGTCTTAGAAGCCAGCTGCCTTCCTGAGGGAACCACTTCGCAAAAGGCTAAACTTTTTGCACTCATCAGAGCTCTCACCCTATCCAAAGATAAGCAAGTTAACATTTACACAGACTCCAAATATGCTTTCCTAATTGCTCATTCTCATGCAGCTATTTGGAAGGAGCGTGGATTCTTGACCACAAAAGGATCACCAGTGGTCAATGCCTCTCTAATTTCCAAACTCTTGGAGGTGCTACAACTGCCCTCATGAGTGGCTATCATACACTGCAGAGGACATCAGAATTCCTCTGACCCCATAGCTATGGGCAACAACAAGGCAGATTCTACAGCACAAGGATTAACAGCCAAATCCTCGACAACACCTCTCCTATTTCTGTCCACTGCTACTAAACCCAATTATATCCCACAGGAACAACAGGACCTAATAACCCAAGGTGGTCATCTTGGGGAAGATGGCTGGATCTTCCTGGGGGATTGGATTGCCCTCCCCAAACAGCAAGCTTACGGTTTATTGGTGGACATTCATAACTCTCTTCATATTGGCCCCAAACCCCTTTTTCAGTTTTTACAACCTCTCTTCTACTTCCCAGGAATGAGAACTACTCTCCAGCAGGTCTACTCTGCTTGTTCCATCTACTCTACTGTGTCCCCACAAGGAGGCATCAAACCCAAACTCCCCACGCACCAGATGAGAGGTCACCAACTGGGTGAAGACTGGCAGATTGACTTCATTCATATGCCTAGGCACAAAAAGCTTCACTACCTACTCACTATGGTTGATACTTTTTCAGGATGGATGGAAGCCTTCCCTACCTCCAGGGAAACTGCTGACACTGTCACCTCCATCCTTGTTGAGTAGATTATTCCCAGATTTGGACTTCCCATCTCTGTCCAGTCAGACAGTGGTCTGGCTTTCACTTCTCAGGTTGTTCAACTAGTCTCCAGAGACCTCAACATCACTTGGAAACTCCACATCCCCTACTGACCCCAATCGTTGGGTAAGGTCAAAAGGGCCCATCGCATCCTCAATGATCACCTCACTAAACTTGCTGTTGAACTCGGGCTCTCCTGGCCCAATCTCCTGCCATTGGCCCTCACTCAAATTAAGGCAGCCCCTAGAGCCCCCTCTGGCCTTAGCCCTTCTGTGTTGCTCTATGGACACCCTTTCCTAATCAACCAAAATTTCCCAACCAACTCCTCTCCCCTTGTGTCCTACCTGCCATATCTCACCCTCTTACACAAGCTTTTAAGGAAACACGCAAACCGCTGCCTTCCTGTGCCATCTACAGCCTCAGGCCCAGCACATCTGCAGACCAATTCAGATCCTCTTCAACCAGGTAACACAGTCTTACTTCAAGAGCTGCATCCTCAATCGTTGGAGCCCTGCTGGATGGGACCCCATACAGTCATACTTAGCATGCCAACAGTGGCCAAGCTTCTAGGCCACACCCCATGGTACCATTTCTCCCACCTCAAAAAGGCACCTACCCCTAATGCCCAACCTTGGACTTCCACCATGCTGGAGACCACCAAACTCAAAGTTTCTCGACAACCCTCCTCTGCTAATCAGTAACCTCTCCCAAGCCTCTGTTCCTACCCCCAGGTGGCGCCTCTGCATTCAAGTGGCATGTCTGACAACCAGATGCTTCCACCCCTACGTCTGCCTCCCTGCCTGACCAACACCCAAGCCACCTCCCCCCTCTCAACGCCCCCAATCCCGCATGAAGCAGCCAGACCGAATCTACTGTCCTATATCATCAAACAGGCCAGGATGTTAGGTCAGAGGCAGACGCGGAAAATGGCCACTCGAGCCACACCAGAGCTGGAGCCGGGGAAGTTCCCGGCCGCCTCCTGCCGCACCTGTCAGCCGCCTTGCTCCTGCCACGCCTGCTCAGTCGGCCACGCGCAGCCCTGCCGGGGCACCCGGCTCCTGGGGGCACTTTCTGAAAGCTCCTGGCTCTCTCTCCTGCTCCGCACGGCCGCCGCCTTGTCCCCCCCAACATGGCAGCCCCCAGTAGCCCATATGGAAAAGAACAGTGAACCTCCGACATGAAAACCACCATGACTCCCGGCTCATCCCAGAAGGACTCTGACCTCACCAGCCTCACCTAACCAATACTCAGAGGACACTGGACTCTAGACCAACACCTCTTCCTACCCCAGGCCCTTCCCTTCCTGCCTTCAGCCTTCCTTTTCCGGATGGGGGACCCTTTAAATTCTGTATGCCATGAGGCTCCAGCGCCATTTTCTCCCCGCTCAAGCCTGGTGACTGGGAGGGGGTGGCCCAGGAGCGTTCCTCCCCGAATAAAGCCTGTTCTGGTCCTGTTTTACTTCCATCTGGTCGTTTGGCTTTACACTAAGATTAAGAGTCTATCAGGTGTAATTTATATACAAAGAGTAAAAGAGTTTCCAGTTGGGTTTCAATTAAAGTACCATAAAAACATGGAAGTATTTCATCTTATTAAAGTGGAATAATTTGTCTAAATTCAGAAATTTCATAAAGATTGTTTCAAAATATAAATTTTAAAAAGAGGCTAAGAGCTAGAAAAGAGATATAAAAAGGTTCTAGGTATGGAATTATATTTTAGTATGGAAAGTAGAAAGAAAAAGAAATGTTTTTAGATGAGAAAGTCTTTGTGATTTATAACGTAAAAAGTTGTAGAAAGTCTAAGCAAGTTACAGAGGGCTTATGGAGGGTAAATTTCAAAAAAGTTTGTGTGTAACTAAATCAGTCATATATGAGTAGCACAATCACTTAAAGTTATTCAAGTTTTTTCCTAAGAATCAAATACTAAGTACTGATATATACCAAAGTTTAATCCTCTGCATACTAAAGTAACAAAGATTTATTTAAACATTAATCTGCTCTTATTTATATAATTTCTCATGTCTGTTAAGTTTTAGTCTTTAGAGGAAATAGTCTTAAAGGAATTAGGGTTTATACAACTTTGATTAAACAACAAGTGTTATTTTAGAGTATTACACTATATTACATATTCTAAATTGTTCTTTAAAAGCTAAACTTGGTTAATATAAGAACATTAGTGTAATTGAGGTACTATTACTGGCTTCTTGGTATAATAAAAGTAATCATAGCATCAAGTATGCAAGCCTTTAAAGTATAAAATTTAGAACATTTTACCAAGCTGGTGTTCTTCAAATTAAAGTTTAAAGATTTGGTATTATAAAAATTATGTTTCTTGGTTCATAGCTATTATAAAAACTCAATATGTTTTACTCTTGCTAATTTCATTTGTATTTTTCTGGTAAACTTTATTGTCTGTTAGTGCCTTACAGAAGTACAACCTCTAATATAAAAACCAGAGTTAATTTGAGATAATAGACCCTCATCTATAAGATAGAATGTAAGGCTAACTTCCAATACAAATACTGACCCCTAATAAATAAAATGGGTAAATAACTGTAAAGTTATAGACATTAAAGTTAAAACAGACCACTCTTACTTTAAGACAGGTGAAACTTGTTTGCTGAATGTTTAAGACCAAAACTTGGAGACTAAAACTAAGGAATTAAAGGACCAAGAAAGAAAATAGCCAATATTTGAGTCTTGCCTTCTGAGTCAGCTTGAAACCAGGGAACAAGGGGACTTCTCTAAGGGCTTTGCAACTTTGGGCCATGTGGCGTCCCAATTAGGGAAATCAATGAGACCCTGAGGAACAAAAAGCCAACAAGTGCAATGCTGCAAAGAGGAGGATCATTGAAAAAGGAGACATCCCTGATGCTTCCAAGGGAAGCATTTTCAAGGAGACCCTGGCCCATCCTGGCAGATGGCACTAAATGAACTCAGAGGCTGCTCTCAAGTTCCCAATAGTGACCCCCAGATGAATCTCAGCTGACTCTTATTTTTTTTTGGTACCAGGGATTGAACTTAGGGGCACTGACCACTGAGCCACATCCCCAGCCCTATTTTGTGTTTTATGTAGAGACAGGGTCTCACTGAGTTGCTTAGCGCCTCGCTTTTGCTGAGGCTGGCTTTGAACTCGCAATTCTCCTGTCAGCCTCCCAAAGTGCTGGGATTACAGGTGTGCACCACCACACCAGGCTTCAGCTGACTCTTAACAATAGATAGGAACAAGGTCAATTTGACCAGCTTGATCTTAAACAGCTAGCAAAACAATTATAACCAAAACACAGCCATTCCTGGGCATTTAAAAGGAAAGAAAATAGTTCTTTTACTGTAACTTAAGATGTATACTTGTGTTAGTCCCACCAAGAGTAAGAAAGACTGGAGGCTACAAAAGAGGGATTCTTAGACAGGAGTGCCTGATAAGTATCAAAAGAGACCTTCAGAGTCAAAAGTTTTTTAGCCAATAGTCAATGTAATGCCTACAAATCTTAACTATATAGGCAGGCTTGATCTGTGTTTGCTAGGATGATTATCTAGCCCTAAGAAATAGTAATAAAGGTATTTCTACTATACACAGAGGTTATGCCAATAAAAAAGATATTTTACAAAAATCACGTGCCCTTATATATCTTAACTACAAAATGGCATCTGTGACATTATAAAAACTAAGTGCTGTGATTACATTCCTGATAACTATGGCAATGTTAAAGATTTACATTCCCAAATAAAAGCCTTATCCTCACAGGCCTTGTTTATGGGAAACATTTCTTAGTTCTTGCATCTCCTGGTGAGAGATTACTGGTTTCCATCATCATCATGATATCCATTGACATATTCCAGATGCTACAACATTTATTTTGTATGAATCACATTCCAGTGTTTATGTCTCTTTGTTTTCTCTCATAGAAGTGCCCACCTCTCAGATGAAAATACAACCTGTTCTTTCTGAACTGGACTTTTGTCATGGCCCCCTGGACTGATTCAAAACATTCCTATAAGGGAAACCCAAACTGCTTACCCCACATTACCCACTCTCATCTTCAAGCAACCAGAATGGTCATCATCCATTTTCCCTTACTGCAATAAGAATTTCCTTCGCAGAGTGGGGATTGAGGTTGGGGGACAAAAATCAGTCCGTGTAGATAATGAATGGTTGGGTAAGAAAGATGAGGGGCTGATTCAAGAGGAAATAAAATACTAATACCTTCAGAGCACTTCCCCTCATCCAACCTGTTGTCAAGGTTAACTGCTTTCCTGCAAAGGATTGTTAAATAATGCCCCCTGGGCTCCTTACCCCTCCTTACCCTCCTTACCCCTGGGCAGCTTTGTTCCTGCCCTTGGATTACTCTCCATTTGGCCTATCTTTTGATCACTAGTTGTATAGGCAGGACAGGGAGGAGAGGACAAGGAGAACAAAGGAATTCTAAAATGTATAAAAGGGGCAGGACACCCCCACTTCCTTGGACACCTAGCTCTGGGGTTCCTTCTCTTTGAAGAAGTCTATCTCTGTTTTATCCTTTAAATAAAACTTGCTTTCTACGTTTGCCTCGTCATTTCTTAGGTGTTCAATATTCAACATCAGGGAAATGGGACTCAGCCCTGATTCTCATAATTGGTATCATTACCAAATAGCTATGAGCCATTGAACATGTTGTTTAATTTCTGACTCCATTGCCTCACCCATCAAAATGGAAGTGGTGTAACAGTGGTCCACTGTACCTTCTGAACATAACCCTTGCTGCTTATTTTAAAAGGAACTTTTTTTTCTTTTCCCCTTCTCCCTCTCCCCTCCCTAACCTGGCTACAAGGAAAAAGATTACCTTGAGTTATCTGTTCTCCACAGGAAGGAGATATCAGTAGAAGAACTAGGAAGTGACTATCTCCCAAATTAAAAAATGAATTTCAATACACCATCAGGCTGCACCTGGGAACCCTGCCAGGGCACAACTAGAATGTAGCTTTTGAAAAAGCTACATTCTTTAAAAGCCCTCTGTTTTCACTGATGGGCAGAACCACAGCCTCTGGGACTGGAGTCTCCAGTGTTTCTCCTTTTCTAGTGAAGTAATGAAGCTTCTTTTTCCTTCTTAACACTGTGTACCTCATTATTAAATTGGCACAAATTGGCATCAGGGACAGGACTGAGCTTTCAGTAACAATATTAATACTCAATCTTCGGAATGTTGTAAAGACTAAATGAGAAAAAGTTTGTAAACCACCTGGCAAGTATTTTAGTACTTTAGAATGGCAGTAAAAGGTGGTAAATGTCCTTACCTTGACTGCCCAATTTGAGGTTTAAATATCTTAGCACTCATTAAATAGTTTCCCAACGGTACTGCAAAGGTTTTAGGAGTTTTGCAAGAACTATCTTTGAACAAGTAAAAATTATATTTGCTTTTATAACTCACTCAATATAGATTTATCTTGAAGTTTTGAAAAATGTTTTTGAAGAGAAAAAATACCTTTATGTGCGAGAAAAAAATAGCTTTATTAAATCAAGTGTGTACCTTCCATTGTATGAGAGAACACAGAGGGCTATTTCACTTTTAAGAAACTAATACAATTTGAAGCAGTCTTCCAGAGTTACAGAACCATTTTTGTCAGCTATAGTCTTAAACAAAATCTACTGAAGCTGTGTATAATCATCGGAGCAATTTAGTCATTAATTTTTAAAATATGTCTTTCAAGGAAATTGACTTGATTGACACGTAGTCAAACTAGATGATGGGTAATACTTTTCATCTTGCATCCAAGAGTTCTGGAAGATCCTAGGCATTTTGCCATATTGTCTTGTCATTAAAATAAAATAAGTTAACATAAGTGTTTTGTGTACTCTATGCCCTCTGAGTTTGTACTGCACTGCCCTCTGGAGGAAATAACGCTTCATAACACTTGGATTGTAATTTTAGAAAAATTCTTAGACTTCTCCATAAAGACAAACTATGCTTCAAGAATGTGTGATCCATGTCAGTAGCACCCAAAAACGGGCAAAATAAAATGCTAATTATAGTATTTAAATCAAAATTATTGAATATTAATAAACATTCATGTAAACATTTAACGTTAAAAAATTGTGTATCTTTTGGTTGGCACTTAAAATTTAAGAGCTTCAATTTTTTCATATCTATTAGTAATAGTTTAAACTTTGAATTTATTAGTTTCATTATATTCAGTTTGGGCCTTTTATTTTTAAATACGTGTAGGATTCCCCACATAAAAAATAGACTTTTTAAAATTCACTTGCTATACAAGAGAACTACATACTTTCTCATAATAGTCAAAGATTACTGTTTTACAATGTGTATATTATACATGAAAACTATATAATTTATATAGCTTTACAATGGACACATGGATGTTGATTAAATTATAAAATAAGCATTAACATTTCATTAGAAAATAAATCTAACAAGCTTGACTGGTGTATAAAATCAATGAAACCAGGAAAGGAAGATGAAAAAAATATTTTAAGCAAATCTAACTGACTTTAAGACCTATTTTGCTTTTTTAAAAATAACTATTGTTTTATTATAAGTGACTGTCACAGAAACACAGAATGAGCTTCATGAAACAAAATTTGCAAAAAAAATCACATAATGTGAACACCAAGATTGTCTTGTATTATTCCCTATATTTTATTTGGTCTTTTTGCACTTGATGTAACAAGAGAAGCTACTTTTTGTTTTTCTTTCATACTTTAGGCTGTCATTCCAAGAATTCTTTGATTATGACCTCTGGGTGGATAATTAGAATGTTACCAAGAATATTTAGAATTGATTCTATTTTCCTGTGCTATTCTTTAATTTTTCAAACAAGAAAATGGAGGCAAAAGAAAGCAAAAAATTATCTGCATGTTAACTTACACTGCTATCTAAAGTCCCATTCTCAATACTCTAAGATTGAGTGATCAAAAATCAAGACTCTAAAATGGTAAATGTTGCTTATCTCTCATATCTGTTTTTTATTCCTATGATTTCAAGCCTATTTCACATCATCAGTATCAAGATCTAAAATGGAACAGGTCACTTTCTATATGCTTTTCAGCATATAAATACAGTTCAAATGGCCAATTTACAGAAACAAATCAAAACATAATAATCAATTTCCAAATGACACTGGATTAAGATTTCAGAGAAATCAGGGAGTGAGGCAGGAAAATAAAGGAAAAAGTTCTTAGTTTGTAACACTATTATTTTACTGAAATAGTCAGATTTTTAAAAAAAATACATGTTAATTTTTTTATAAACAAACTGAAACCTACGAACTGAAACCTATAGACTTGGGTTAGAAAAGAGGTACTTTTTTTTTTTTAACTTACCCATTATTCAATGTCAGCTATGTGCAAATTATGAAGCTGTTGCTTTTGATTATCTGTAGAAATAACTTAGATAATGCTGTGATTTTAAGTATGACACTTTAAATCTGTATGCATTACTCCTCCCTTCACTTCAACTATGTCCACCCAAATTGTGTATTTCATCATTACCCCCAAAATCAAGCTTACCTAAGCCAAAAATATGTGCAAGATTATGCTATAATTACAGTGCTTTTTAATTAGGGTATATTTTCATATATTATACAATTATTGCTTTTAGCAAACACAGAGTATATTCATATTTTTTCTTCTGTTTATAAGCCTTTTATAAAAAGTATTCTCTCTGCCTATCAGATTTCACTTATTTTATTAAATCACTTATTTTATTATTTCACTTCATTTATTAAGTCATGGAGTTCTTGTGTCACTCTTTCATTGCATTGCATTGCCTTTCCAGTGTCTTTTAGCCATCTCATAATATAGCTAATTCTGAATTCAACTTGCTTCATCTCAATCGTACTATTGAAATATTTTTATAAGTGTGTACAATAATTTCACAACTTCTTATTCATGTTTATCATCTGATAACCACAACCTAAGTTAATCTAGTTATATATCTGACTTATTTAATATTATTTCATGATCCCAGAAGAATTAGTTTTATCTTTGTACATGTGGAATTTTCATTTTAATTCAAATTTTCAAGTATATCTGTTTTGGCTTTCTACACTTAATTTTTAAAACAATATTTAAAAGAAAAGTTAAAGTGTTTTTTGGTTGCCATTATGGTTTAGATATAAGACATGCCCCAAAATCTCCAGTGATAACGCAGAAATATTTGGAGGTGAAATGATTAGCTTATGAAACCATAGTTTCATTGGTGCATGTTGGTTTGAGTGAACTAACTGGGTGGCAACTATAGGCAGGTGGGATGTGGCTGGAGGGGATAGATCACTGGAAGTGTGCCCTGAAAAGGTTTTCTTCCCTGTGGCACCTTCTCCAGTCTGTCTTTGTTTCCCAACTGGCATGAATTGAGCAGCTTTCCTCCACCACACTCTTCTACCATGATGTTTTCTCCCTTACTTTAGGCCTAGAGCAATGAAGTCAGCCAACCACAGACTGAACTGCTAAAACTGTGAACCAAAACAAAATTCCTCTGAGTTGTTCTTGTCAGGTATTTGGGTCACAAAAATGAAAAGCTGACTAAACTAGAAATTTACACCAGGAGTGAGATCATTGCTACAACTAAACTAGTAGTGTTTTTAGAAGCTTTTTAAACTAGTTTGCAGGAGTATGGAGAATTTTAGATATGCAGGCTGGAGAAGTCTTAGAATGTTGTAAGGAGAGCTTAGTGGACAAGTGCAGTGGAAACTCAGAAGACTAGAATGCCATTAGGAAGGCAGACAAAAAAGGCTGAACTCATAAGTTTCAAAAGGAAATGAAAATTCTATTGGAAATTATACTAGAGACATTTAATGTTATATATGGCAAGAAACTTATCTATATTTTCCCCATGTCTTAAGACTATATGTGAGTACAAAATTAAATGTTATGGTCTAATTAATTGGGCAAAGGAAATTTTAAGGCAGCACAGGATTCTGGCAGTGGTGTGGATATTATTAGCTATTTTCCAAGTTTATTGTGAGAATAAGGAGCATAAAGCAGAGAAGAAGTATATTTAAAACATGCAGTTTTGCCAAGAAAGTGCACATAAAACTGGTGCCAAGGAATATGCACTTAATGGACAAAATTATAGATACTAAAGAGATGCTAGGTACTTTGCACAGACAATGGAAAGATGCCTTGAAAATGTCTCAGGAATTGGCAAGACCATATCCACTGCAGTCTCAAGGATGTGAAAGTAAAAAATTCTTTGAGAAAAGACAATGGGAACACCTTGGGCATACAGGAAGGCCTAGAAATTGGTTTCACTGTGATTAGGTACCAAGGCACTCAGATGCCACTGCAGCTGTGGTCCCAGGGGGAAGCCAGCTACTGTTTAGGCTAGCAACAGATTTTGGTGTCATCCATGTGGTTTTCATTCTGCAGGAATGCAGGATGCAAGAGTTGTAGTGGTATTGTGGCTTCCACTGAGATTTCAAAGGAAGGCCTTGGAGGCCAGGCAAAGAATAGCAAAGTTGGAATCCCGATAGGTAGCCCCTGAGAGAGAGAGATATGAAGATGTGAAAGCATATCTGAAACAAGTGGAGACCCCAGGAATTAAGAGATGCCAGTAATGTGGACTGTTTGCTGAGGAAAACTGCTGGCCATAAAGACAGCCAGGCTAAAAGAGAGGCCATTAGAAGTTCAACTGGCAAGGCCAAAGGGGAAGGGCTGCTGAAACTCTTTGGAGATCATGTTTTGTTGCCATGTGTCCCAGATGCTGGATACAGAGGTACAGGACTTATTTTCCCAGTTGAATTTAATCTTGTTTTGGCCCCATCCATTCTGTCTGTGCCCCTATTCTTCCCTTTTGGAATGGGAATGTTTATTCTGTGCCATTGTATATAATATATGTAACTTGCTTTTGGCCATTACAGGGATTCACAACCAAGAGTTTGCCTTGAGTCTCAGAGGCGACTTTGGATATGGACTATTGGGTAATGCTGAAATTAAAACTATGGAGACATTTGAAGGTGGACTAAATGCATTTTGCTTTGTAAAACAAACATGAACTTTTAGAACTAAGGGTAGAATATTATAGATTGGATATGAGGTGTTCCCTAACAGCTCTGGTGTTAATACAGGACTGTTCAGAGGTAACCTGATTAGAATAAGAGACCTATAATCTAACCAGTACATTCTACTTTGAATGGACTCACTGGGTGGTAACTAGAGACAGGTGGGGATTGCTCAGAGGAAGTAGGTCTCTGGGGATATGTTCTGAAAATGTTCGTCTTCCCTGAAACACCTTCCCCTGTCTCTGTGCTTCCAAACTGCCATGAGCTGAGTAGCTTTCCATCTCCATAACCTTCTGCCATGATGTTCTGCCTCACTTTCAGTCAGAGCAATGGAGTCAACTGTGCACTGAACCACTGTAATTGTGAGCCAAACTAGACTTCTTTTCATCTGAATTGTTCTTGTAAGGGGTTTTGGCCACAGCAATGAAAGCACACAAACATAGTTGCTAAATCACTTTTTCATCATATAGTAATGTTGATTTATAAATATATATATTTGATTTATAAATATACATAAAATATTATATATATGATTTCTCATTTGTTGATATCTTCATTACAATAGAATTGTAAATATATTAATCTCCATCCCTAAAAGGCATTTCCATTTTCATGCATGAAGACACTGATAAACAAGTTTAAACTGTAATTGAATTGGTATAATTTTAAGTTTCTTTGATACATGTAGTTTATCGTAAACAGATGAATTCACTTTGCCATTTATGACTACTGAACTTGTCATTTAATTGGAGAATTAGACTCATACATACATCTATCTCCCTAATTTATAGACTTAGCACTCTTACTTTTGATTAATTATTTAAAGTGATTACTATGAAAACATAAACACAAATAGATTGTACCTATATAGGAGTTTATTTTGTATTTAAAAAGCTAGGCAGGTTAAATGAGATATACAATTTCAGGTCCTCCCCATTTTTTACTTTCTATTCAAATAAACCAGCACCAATATACATAGTAAAAACCAAAACACTTGTAGTACCATTTATTTTTTAATCATGGTGGAAATCTATTTTAATAAGCAGGAAAATAATTTTGCCTTTTAAGGACATAATTATAAGAACAATCACAGACCTGTCTTTGAGGGGTAAAATTTAGTAATAAATTTAGCTGAAGTTCCATGTCCTAAGTGAAACTGGCATAAATATCTAAAGAGTAAATTTATTTAAATAATCTTAAGCAATCTATACCTCTCCAATCTTCACATTTGAGTCAGCTTCCATTTTTGATCAATGCCTTTTAAAAGTTTCTGATTGAGCTGACATGATAAATGTAGAGTTTCTGTACATCTATCACTCATGAAAATTATCTATCTCTTAAGTTAATGATCTTTAGTATCTTTATTAATGGCCCTTAAGAGGGAGGATAATCACTAATGCATTTTCATAAATTATCTAAAGGTAGGAGTTTCAGTGCACACTAGTTAAAACAAGAAAACTATTCTAATTGACCTTGAAATGCTAGAAGAATGGATCTGACAGAAAAGTTTAATGAAAAAATATAGCTAAAAATATAACCTTAAAAATTGTTCAAAGTATTCATGTAAGTTTTACATTAACAATAATTTAAGAAAATATAGAAAGAATATTACTTACAGTAATTAACACTAATTTAAATTATATGTAATAGAATTGCTTTTGACTTAAGAAAACCATTAACAATAGCATTCTGATATGATCAGCTGGGCACGGTGACTCACACTTGTAGTCCCAGCACTCTGGGAGGCCGAGACAGGAGAATCTCAAGTTCAAAGCTAACCTCAACAATAGCGAGGTGCTAAGCAACTCGATGAGAATCTGTCTCTAAATAAAACACAAAATAGGGCTGGGGATGTGATTCAGTACCTCTGAGTTCAAACCATGGTACCAAAAAAATAGTATTGTGATATAATCAAAAAATTGGATCAGTTGAAAATTGGTCTGATTTAAATATTTTCAGCTTATTTTTTTTCCTGATATTTTACTTTCTAAAAAGCCAATTCTGACAAAAGACAATCTTTTCAATAAACAGTGGTGGGAAAATGGAAAATAATACACAAAACAATGAAGGCACCATAAAAAGAAGTTAACTCAAAAAGGATCAAAGAAATGAATGTAAATTTTAAAAACTACAAAATGAATAGAAGAAAACATAAGTGGAAAAACTTCATGACATTGGATTTGGCAAAGATTGTTTGGATATGTTATCAAAAACAGCAACATAGAAAAAAACAAGATAAATTGGACTTCATCAAAATTAAAAATTTTCATGAATCACACAGGACACTATTGGAGTAAAAAAAGCAGCTGACAGAATGGGGAAAATATCTGTAAGTCATATACCTGATAAGATTAATATTCTGTTTATGAGTGTATGTCTGTATGTGTGTATAAAGAACTCAATGACAAATAATCAAACAATCCAATTTTTTAAATAGCCAAAGGACATGAAGAGATGTTTCTCCAAAGAAGATAAACAAATAGACAGTAATCACATCAAAGATGCTCAATATTACTAAGCATTGGGAAAATGAAAAACAAAACCACAATAACACTTCAGAATTATTAGAATGGCTATTACCAAAACAGACAACTAACAAGTATTGACAAGTATGTAGAGCAACTGGATCCCTTTGGACCCCTCATGTTCCATTGGTGTGCATTTAAAATTGGAAAATAGTATGGCAAGTCCTCAAAAACACTAAACATAGAATCATCATATGATCCAGCATATCCTCTTCTGGGTTTATATCTGAAATAACTGCAAGCAGAGAATCAAACAGATATTTGTACCTATGTACATAGTAGTTGTATTCCCAATAGGCAAAAGGTAGACAACCAAATATCAACAGACAAATTGGATAAACAAAAGGCACTATATTCTTCTTGTGATGATTAATTTTATGAATCATCTTGAAGGGTGTTTTCAGATGAGATTAATATTACCTTGTTGAACTCTGAGATTGCCCTCAGGAAGGGAGGTGAGCCTCATCCTATCAGTCAAAGACGAGAATAGAACAAGAAAATTGGCTTCGATGAGCAAGAGGGAATTCTCTAGCAGACTACTCAAAGACTTGATGTACACCATCAGTGATGTGTCTGAATCTCCAACCTGCTGGTCTTAGGACTGGAACTTTGCCATTAACTCTCTTGGGTTCTGAGCCTGTCCAGACTCACTGCACTTTAAGACTTCCTAGTCTCCATAATCATGTAAGTCAATTCCCTGTGATAAATCTTATATGGAAATGAGTTTTGTTTCTCTGGAGAACCCTAATCAATATACCAACAACACACTGACACTAAAACTTGAAAAGGAATGAAGTACTGGTGCATGCTACAACTCAAAGGACATTCTAGATATTATACTAAACGAAATATGTCAGACACAAAAGGATAAATATTGTAAGATTCTACATATATGATACGCTAAGAATAGTAAAATTCATAGTGACATAAAGGAGAATAGTGATCACCAAGTAATAATGGTAAGGAGAGAATAGTTCACTACTATTTAATAGGTACAAAGTTTCAGTTTGGAATGTATAAAAAGTTCTGAAGATAGATGTTAGAATTAGTTGTACAATAACATGAATATTATTCATGTATTAAATTATATACTTAAAATGAAAAATGGTATGGTTAATTTTATGTCACACATATTGTATTTTATCACAATTTTTTAATTGTGAACAAGACAACCAACAGAAGAATCATAGAATTTGGATTTGGAAGATATTAGCATCCAAACCATTCAATCTCTTTCATTTTATACACAAACCTCTGTAGTTCTTCTTTCTCAAAGTCTCTGCTAGAATAGCAAAGATATGGAAGTTCCTCCCTTTGTTGAAGGAACCTGTTCCTTTGTTGAAAGAACTTTGGTCAGCTGCAATACTCAAACAGAAATCAAATCTGTTTCACAGTATGCATATTCCAGCCCATAGGATCAGTGCGAGACCAAGGTACCATTCAAATGTAGATCTTCAGGAATGAAAATAGTTCTCAGGTGCATAATGTCTTCTCTTCTCCAATGTATAAATCTCTGGTTAGGTTTCAATTGTTTATTTTATGCCCAGGGGCTTACACATGCCCTATGCCATGGGCTCCAATTCCCTCTAACCTTGTGTCTTTCTACCCAGCCCTTTGCATTCTGACCTAGCTACACAGGCCTTCTTCCTAGTCATTGTACACCCTGGGCATGCTCTTGTTTCTCCTTTGTGCATACTCTCCAGTTATTCACACAAATTCATATCTTTCCCTCTTCAATCTTTGCTCAAATGTCCCTTTTCAATGATGCCTGCCTTGATCGCCCCTACCTACTCAGCACAGCCTGGCCCCTTTTACTCATCCTCCCTCTCCATAGCTCTTATTGATTTCTAACATCTGTAGAATTATATAACATACTGTATAATGGACTTATTTTAATGAAACTCTCACTGTATCCCAATACCAAATATAATCTCATAAGAACAGGAAATTTTTCTCTTTGCTCAAAAATGCGTCATAAGTATCTAAAAAGATGCTAATCTTGATATATTTACTATATATTATAATTTTGTATCTTTAAAATAAATGTATGCAGAAAATGGCTACTTTAGACTGATTAAGAATATGAACTTGGGGTAAAATGTATGCATACAAATCCTCTTTCCATTACTTGTGAGTTGATGACAGGGAACTAATGGACCTTTGATCTTCAATTTGTACTTCTCTATGATTAATGCCCCCCACCTTTTAAGAACAATCATTTTGCTTCTTTTCACAATGCTGGGTATTTTTCTCTGGAATACTTCCTAGTGGTCTTTTTTCCAAGCTTCGGAACTTTGATCCACATATGTTAATAACATTCTACTCCACACTCCAGACAGTGATTCTCAAAGTGTGTTCCATGGAACACAAGCTCCAGGAGCTATTACTACATGTGGTACCCAGAGAAGGTGAAGTGGTCAAATAAATTTGATAAATATTGTGATGAACCAACTCATATGACTTTAAAAAAAATCCCTCTAGACCTTCTCAAAGTTTTAAATATGCTAATGGACAACCTAGCAATCCTCAAAGTAGAAGAATATAGTACACGCTGTTTTCTAAAAAAAAAAAATCTTAAAAGTTTTTTTATTCATGGAGCACATCAGAGGATTAGTGCTCTGACACACACTTTGGAACCCTCCAGCACCACCACCAAGGAGAATTATGGCATTAGGTCTATGGCAAGCCCTAACAGCTCATCAACTTTTATAGTTATGGCTCTTTGTTTCCTGATTCTCACATGATTCTATTGGTTTCTGTGCACTTGTCTCATTTTAGTTAGCTGTGAAGGTTCTTAGAAGCTCCCAATCGCCATTGCTAATTTCCTGTATTTTGCTCTCCAAGTATCTTGATGCTAAACTTCTGTCTCCAGTGCTCTAATATCCCAGCATCCCATGCGTAATACTGCAGTGCTCACATTGGTTAGTATGAATGTTACTTCAGACATTAAGTCAGCTGCTGCATTTACCTTTAGTGACTTACCATAATCTCTCTGTCACCCTCTTCCCTGCCTACCTGCATTCATTCCAACACCTTAATCATGAAGCAGCCCACTCATGTCTTCTTTATGACTCAGTTGGCACCTATCAAGTGAAGGTGTCTAAGGTGTCCTCTAAGGAAGGGAAGGAGTGAAGTTCCAAGATGGACAAGCAAACAGCCATAGAAGTTAGAGCTGTAGCCCAGTAGGGGCCAGAGAAAATAGAACCCTTATGCAGTGATCCCAAAGGCCCTGTTCATTGGAGCTTCAGAGGGCAGGAAGGTGCTAAAATCCAACATTTGCACCTTACAGTTATCTAGCTGGAACAGACTATAGGCACAGAAGCTGAAGAGTGTGTGGACACAACCATGCTGATGGCAGCAGAGGAACATTTCCCAATCTCCATCAATTTCAATACTTAAATATGTTAAATGTCAATGATTTTCAATTTTATAATTTCTGACCACAGTCAACAGTAGTATACTTCCATCAGTATGAATTGAACACTGGAAGATTATCATTTTGCTTTAGTAAAATAATTAATGTGAACTTTATCTTGCTTCTGAAGGCACTGGCATTATGCTTTCTTTCTAGGGAGCATCCCCTTCCTGGTATCACATCCCTTAGAGTTTCTAGAGTTTTCAAAAAAAGCATACAAGTTACTCAGTAAAATTTGAATATCAGATAAACAAAAAGTCACTTTTACTATAGGCATGTTTCATGAAATTACAATGTTATTCACTGTCAGAAATCCAAACTTAACTCAGTGTCCTGATTTCATCTGCACAGTTTTGACTACTGATGTTATTTGAGACCTTCAAATAGCTAACTGCAGCTCCCAAAGTGTATTTTCTCTCTGGACCCTCCAATTTTCTTGAAGTCCTCTCTTCCTCTCTTCCTTTCATCTAAGCCTATGTCCTAGGATTTGACAGCAAGAAAACTTTTGATAGTGTTTGCAATTGGAGGTGACTTTGCAAAAAAGTACTTTGCCTGAGGTGTGACCCAAGTCAAACAAAATGGGACTAGCACCTCTTTCATTGAAAATTCTGTTTCTGTTAATAGAACCTAAAGATAACATCAGACTGTTGGTCAGTTCCATCACATTAATAACTGATATTGATTTTTATCTAATTAATATGTCTTTTTCAGTGAATGATGCTTTACTCAGTTTTCCTCTCAAGCCTCACTTCAATGTTGATTGATTTTAAATGCCATGTGTTAAAAGATCACAGACTTTTCCATATCCTTATCATACAAACTTTCCTTATCCTCCTCATTTCTGATTTCGTATGAGAGCTAGTTGTGTAGCACCTGACGCATTGCCAGGGAACCCCTTCTTTCCTCCTAAGCAGGCTTGCTCAAGATTGTGTCATTAGAATGCCATGGTATCTCTGAAGATTTCTTTTTTTTTTTTTTTTGCTCTAAAAATTCAGAACTGTAATTCTTCAAAGTGTGTCCTTCTATGCCCAAGTATTAGGTGCTCTACCTATTGTATCTCTTTTAATTCTTACATAACCATGAGAAGTAGTTCTATTATTTCCAAATAGAGATTCAATGGAATCAAGAGACTTTCCAGGTAAACAGAGTGGAAGTAAAAGTGCTAGAAATGGAAAACTCAAAGACACACATGTACTGAGCCTAGATGACTGGATAAAATTTCACCTTCAGAAATAGGAGGGGAACGCCACCTCTGGAGAGGAAGAGCATCCTGGGCACTTTCCAAGGACAGCAAGAGTAAGTCTCTGATCTCACAACAGCAGCTGCCAAACTACTCTCCAGAGCACATTTTGAGACATACTTTGAATACATTGTTGGCACCACAAGAAGAATTAGGAGCTATTACAAACCAAGTAGAAATGAGACTGAACTGGAATGTAGTTGCCAGATATCTAGAATATCTAAAAATTTCATAATTTTTTGCAAAACAGTATATAAAACTTAGATTTCAGAAGAAAATATAAATTTCATCAGATTCCTATAGAAGTTTAATTTTATTCCTATGTTCCCTCAAATGGTAGCTCTGAAAGACTATCTTAGAAATCAGTTAGTTCTTAATTTTATACAATATAGAAGTCTAGACTGGTCACATGGCTTATCTAAAATCAAATACATAGTGTTGCAAATATTCTAGAACCTGCATTCTCTAGTTCAACCTCTTTTAACTAGACTATATTGGTATCCTTGTTAGTTTAAACACATGGACTAGCATATAATTCATATTTATTTATCTACCATTCTATACATCTAGCTATCATTTGTTATGATTATCTTTCTATTTAGCAATTTGCCTTGTGACTGCTTGTTTGATAGATCTGCAACATTTGCTTTTTGCAAATAAGTAAAATGCCATCTAGTGGTAGTAACCTGAATATTGCATTCAGAAGTCCCTCCGACAGGCTTTGTAACAAATTGGTCACCAAGGCACTTGTACGTAAGTCTTAAACAGAGATCTCTTTCATTATAGAAAAAGAAAGAAAAAACTCTTTTTAGAATTTATCTTTCAATCTTAGTTACATATTTTTAAATCAGCTCATCGTTCCAAACCAAAGAGTAAGCAGTAGATGTTATTAGTCAATAGGGGACAATTCTTAAAGAACTATAAGACATCCAAATATATCATACAGTCCTAAAGTAAATTTGCACAGATACTGATATAAAAATGATTAGTCCAGACAGCTACCTGGGACTTAATTCCCAGAGATAGTCTGCTTAAGTTGAGCTGCAAGTTCTCTTCCAATAAATACAAATATGAGTACTTAAGATGATTGAAGGAGTTAATTATAAGATGATTGCCTTCTGCCTTAAAATTGACTTCATTTGAAATTAACATAGAAACACTAATGTTCAGTTGTTTAGTATTTTCCATTATGTCTTCTACCATCCCATCATCTTTAGCTTTTCAGAGTTTGATGTATAGATGTCCTCATGAGGCAAAGCAAGATGAAAAACAAATCCAGTCTGTAGATAGATACTGTATTAATCCAGGTACATTTTTGTAATTCTTCGTATATATGTGAGCTCATTTCTACCATTTCATTTTATTATTTAATATCTGCTCAAGTTTTCTAATTCTTTTTTATTCCTCTACTAGTTTAAAACAAACCTATTATATTTTCATTATTTTTATCAGATGTCTTTTTATTTTTAACATCTGTATGGATGTAACAAGGATTAACATTAAATAATATCTCTGTTCTCTTAAAAATATTGAATAATTTTTGGAAAAATCTCTCCTTTTAAAATTGTGGTCTAATATTTCAGATATTTCTTGCCTTTAAATTTCTCAAAATAAGGTGTGTGTATGTGTGTGTGTATGTTTGTGTGTTTTCTGATCTTACTTAGTTTTATTTAAGTTTTAATATCTAAAACATAAATCTTCTTAAGGGACAATTGCTTCCTGCATCCTAGTTTTTTCTTCACCATTCTCTTTTGTTTGTACATAAATATATCATTTAATATTCCTTTCAGCAAAACTACAAATCAAAAAGTTCTTAGACTTTCTCTGAAAAATGCCATTATTTGATTTGCTTTCTTGACCAATTTTTAGCTGGGTATAAAAGTCCAGTTGTTCACTAGTTTCTCCTGAGTCTTTTAAAAGTATCTTTCCATAACATGGTGGCAGATCACTAATAAACAATTTGCTCTGATTTTGATTCCTTTCTTTAGTACATGATCTATCTTGTCCTCTGAAACCCTTTAATATAGTTCTTTTAATTGACTAGTTGTTAATTAACTATATTTATTGCTCTGAATGTTTGTTCCAATTCAATCTAAAATCTCATATTTTTCCTTCAATTCTGACAAAATTTCAGACAAGTTTGTTGTGAATATTGCTTTACCTTGAGTCTCTCTCCCTCTCTTTCTGGAACAGCTTTCAAATAGATATGTGACTTTATCTTCCATATCACTTGATATTTAATCATTTTGCAATAGCTCATTTAATGTGTCAATTTGGCTATGCTAAGGTACTCTTGTATTGTCAAAACATAAAGTCTACATGTTTATGTGAGTTTTTGTTAGTGTTATGGTTTGGATGTGAGGTGTCCCCCAAAAGCTTGCATGTGAGACAATGCAAGAAGGTTCAGAAGTTGTATGAGTCTTAACCCAGCTAGTGATTTAATCCCCTGATAGATATTAACTGAGTGGTAACTGAAATGGTAGGATGTGGCTGGAGGAGGTGGAAATTAGGGTGTGGCTTTAGTTTATATATTTGTATCTGAAAAGTGGAGTCTTGTTCTCTTGTCTTGATCACTGTGATGTGAGCTGCTTCCCTCTGCCACACTCTTCTGCCATGATGTTTGGCCTCACCTTGAGCCCTGAGAAATGGAACCAGACTTCTATGGACTAAGACCTCTGAAACTGTGAGCCCCTGAATAAAATTTTCCTCCTCTATAGTTGTTCTGGTCAGATACTTTAATCACAGCATTAAAGAAGCTGACAAAAACAGTTAGATATTATTAACATTAAAGCAAAGCAAGTACACATTGAATAAAGCAGATTGCCCTTCATAACATGGATAGACTTCATCCCAGTCAGCGAAGGCCTTAAAAGACTGAGATCCTCTGAAGAGGAAGGAATTCTGTCTCCAGAAAGCTTTCCAATTAGGACAACAATGTGTATATTTTAAGTTAGTTAAATATTTATTTTATAGTATTTTACTTATTATATCCAGATTTGAAAGAAGGGGCTAAATCCCTTGTGTATTTCCCCTACTAACTGTTGATCATGGTAGTTTGATTTTTCATGGAAAAGGGGTTAATTTTCAATAAGGGATTTTTGACTCTTAAATTGTAAAAAATGTCTGTATAAAGTTGCTTCTCTGGCAGCTTTAGAAATTTAATTGTTCTCAGATCAAAATCTCATCCTTGAGCCCTCCCTGACTACTGGCTCCCTGTACTATGCTTTATCCTCACCACACCCCTCATCTAAGTCACCACTTGTGAGATCAGGTTCCTTCATGAATTTCATGAAGTACTTTCCATTTGATATAAGTTATCTGAGTTTGTAACTATAACTTTTGTATGAATATATGACAAAGATGTATTGTGCCCCCACCTTCAGTAGACTTTTAGCTCCAGAAGTGCAGGAAGTATATGTGTCTTTGAGTTCACTATTTTATCCCTAGTACTTTGCTCAGTGTAAGTAATAATTATCCAATCAAATGAATGTGCAAGTAAATGCATCTTTGATCCTGATTATCCAAGAGAGTGCTCTGTGGAAGTACTGTAGTCATTACATGACTGAAAACAGATTTCATAAATAGATCAAATTTACTGAAATTATTATGTTTTTTCTCCTATGACTGTTATTATTGGTGCTGCTATGGCTGAAACTTTTAAATGACTGAAATATGTAAGTATAGATATATGACTAATTGTAGAATTTATAAATGAGTTTTTGAAATTTGGAATTTTCAGTCATATAAGAATATCAAAGCACTCTTTTTTACAAGTTTACAAAGCAAATTCTCCTCCATATGGAGAAATGTTTGAACAGAGAGAATGCCATGAAATGATCACAAACCAGAATGTGAATCCTAACTTATGGTCTTAGGAAATTCAATAATTTTCTCAAGTTGGAAGTCTGTAGGTCAGGACTGTCTAATTGCTCAGGTGAGATGTTTAGCACCAGGGAATTTTTCAGTTTTAACTCTCTAAAACTGAGAGTTAGCATGATAAGGGTTTAGCTTAAAGTAGATTGGTAGCATTTTTTAAAAATTATAGAGCATTATGGGCCTGTTAATTTTAGAGTTTAAATAAAACTTCAGTTACCTCTTTCCAATATTCTCCAATGTCCCCATGAACACAATAGTTATTAAGGGTATAAGTTTAGCTATCCAATTCTGAAGTCAAAGGAAAACCTTTCTTGTCTGATCAGTAGTTGTTGACATCTCCAGCAGATCCAGCTGCATGTTGATAGGAGTGTATATGCAAATATGCATGAGTGTGTGCTCTGAGCTGGCCCAATATTTCTGATCCAAGTATATTTCATAGCAGTATCCTTTATGATTCATTGGCTATCCCTTCTAAGTAATTGGTTTCATTGCCAAATCAATGGTTAAATAAGTCAATTGTAAACTATTTTGACTTATATGTCTACACATATACATGAGACTGATAGAAGGATAAATGGATGAGAAAGCCACCTGTTGCGGGGTTACATGCAACAATCCATACAGTCCAAACATAAATGACTTTTGAGCAATGAATTTTTTTAAAATATTAGACCTTGACATTAAAAATAGCCAAGTCTATAGGCGTCTGTTATATAGTATCACTTATAGAGAATTGGAATTAATTTTCATTTTATAACGGTCATGGCTCATGCCTTAAATGTTTTTATTTACCATAAAGGCAAAGCAACAGTTTAATAAGAAGTGTAATCTAATTATTTCAGATTTAATAGTTGGCCAATTACAAATGGTCAGTAATCTTTTTTCAATTTTTTCCTTCTTTCTTTTTTAGCCTCATAAATAGTCATCTGGCATTAAATATTTGTGATCTAGGCCAGTAACCTTTTTCAATCTCCCAGGACCTTTTTTAATTAAACTATATCTTTGTCCCATGTCTGTAATCCTCTCACTGACATTTTATATACAAGACACCTTGCTGAAAAAGGTCAAGCAGTACAGTTATAAATGGAAAAGAGATTAAAAGAATTCTCAAGCCATGGTGTGATCTAAGAGCGAGTTAAATATGGAGCAGTTCTTAGTAGACATGCTCAGTAGACAAGGAAGAATCCTTGGGGTAGATTTTAATGGTTAGGGCAGCAAAGCAAATGAAAATTATCTTCATGGCAAAAAATGAAAAATACACATCTTTTCTTAGGCCATAGTAATTATTGTGAAAGACCAGCAGGAGGATTTAATAGCCATAAAATATGCAGGAAAACAATTGCAGAATACATTTATGGTGTTTGTATAATTCTTGCCTACAAAGACACTTTTGTTGCTCCAGTAAACCTTGCAAATGTCAGTCTAGTGTTAAGGTTAATTAACTATAAGTAAAAGAAACATGTTGAAACTTATATGCATCAATGAAGAGTAAGAAAGGAATGCAAAAAAAAAAAAAAAAAAAAAAAAAAAAAAAAAAAAAAAAAAAAAAAAAAAAAAAAAAAAAAAAACCAAAAACGAGTAAGGAAGACAGAGTAAGCAAATGCCACATTACTGAAAATTCTATTTTAGTACCTATATATTGAATGGTAGTTATAGCATTTGGAAGGTAAATACATTCACAGAAGTGACTTACATTATTTTCACCAGAACATTAAGCAGAAATTGAAAACGGATTTTCCCCCCTTAATATTCTCCAGCTGACATGTTATGACTAAAACTTGCTGAATCCGTGCCACACTGTGATGCATTTAATGGTGTACATGGGTACAACTAAACAATATGTTACTTGTAATGTCTGAAATAACCTAGCAAAGCATGGTGCTCAAGTATTGAAATACCACTGTCTGTTTCTCAGAGGTTGCTTAGTTATGCCCAAGAGGCCAGCTTTCCTGAAAAGCCTTTACTGCTAATTTCTTTCTGTCACTTTTATATTGTCCAGTCATAAAAGAGTTCCCTTTCATTCCTATGTCATCAAAATGGCAGTATTTAGATGTTAATGCAGGAGGCAAGAGTTGCCCTGGGAGTTTCGTCATAGAACTCCATTGGTGCTTTCAGAGTTGTTCATGTTTGCTTATATTTATAAACAGTCTAGTTGGTGCAGGTGAATATCCCTTCACTTTTTTGAAAATGTAAAAAGACCAAAAAATAAAATAAAACCAGAGTGCTAACTTTGACTTGAGCGAAACCTCTTCTGGCATCTCTCACACTCAGGCTTTAGGTTTCTGGGCAGAACCTTTGTCAGTGCTAAATGGAAAGGTTACCATTTTCATCCTTCAGCTGTTGTAAGCTTTCTGGCAGTGAGGGAGCTGTCAGGATCCAACAGGCCATTCCCTGTCCAAAGTAACTGGATGCTGTGTTTGAGAAATGTGATAGTTGACAGGCTGACATTATGAGCTTGTGACTCAGCCTGTATCCCAAGCTCAAATCAGCTATCAATCCAGACCATAAGAATCATTTCTATACAAAGTATCCTAGAGGCTCTTTATTTTGTACTTTGTTTTGTGGGAAAAATATTTTAACTCAGTTTCATTTCTAAAAATCAGGGAACTCATATTAAACTAAAATTACCTTGTTATTTTTGTTGTGTTCTTTGGAATTCAGCTTTTTTCATTCAAAATAATTTCTTCTAGATATGATTATAGACTTAGACCAGAGGGAAAAATAGAAAAAATTCAGTTAAATAGGTGGTTGATTTTTTTCTGACTGAAAACAAATTTTGCAAACTAACTGAAATGACTATTTTGTCAGGCAAAATGTGTTAACTTTCATCAAAAATCAAACAAAATGAGCCATGTCAGCCAAAACCAATTGGACTTTTCTTTTTTTGGACTGGTATTGAACCCAGGAGTGCCTAACCACTGACCCATATCTCCAGCCCTTTCTTACATTTTATTTAGAGATGGAGTCTTGCTAAATTCTTAGGGCTTTGCTAAGTTGCTGAAACTGGCTTTGAACTCATGATCCCCTTGTCTCAACCTTCTGAATTACTGGAATTACAGGCAGGTGCCCAGCTCAATTGGACATTCTTAAACTAAAAATTTTTAGTTTACTTTGTTAACAGATTGACTTGCCAAATAGCCAGGAATAAATTCAATAGGAGATAGGTTATGAAAAATAATCCATTGAATTATATACTATAAAAGTATATTTTCTTGAGCGAAATAACCATAATTTTGTAATTATTATTGATGGTATGCTGAGGCTCAGGATACTGATTCAGGAAGGTTATATAATTTGCCTACAACCATTAAAATATAAGCCAGTTTATCTCCAAATTCAGTTTTTCTATATACTATGATCTTTTCCATTTAATAAGCTATCTACACTTTCATCAGAAATGGTGATATAAAAATAAAAGTTGATTTATGAACTTCCCTATTTTATCATATTATCTATATACAATAGACAAGGCTTTAATTTTATTTTGTATAAAATTAAAGACAAATAGACAACCAGGTTAAGATCATATATATATGATAAACAGAATTTAAAAATATAAATATGGAATATATTTCTAATGATTTACCCTTGGGGCCTTTTCCCCTGTTTCATAAAAGCTGAGGTTCTTCATGACTCTAAAGATATCCCACAAAATATATTTATTCACTACTAGAAAAAGAATAAAATGTTTGTAATGTGGTAAATACACTAGGAGTTTGCTAGATGGTGCTGCAACATATATTTGTAAAATTCCACTAAATGTGTCTGTTTCAGTAGAAAATTTTCTTGCAATTGGGAACATACAACTATAATTTAGGATTTATTTAATATATATTATTGTTTTAAAAATAAAACTATATTGCTTCCTTAATCCCACTAATGTCCATTTTTAATGTCCATTTTTATTGAATTTGGATTACATTTTAAAAATTAGCCAGGCACAGTTGCACATGCCTGTAATCTCAGTTAATTCAGGAGGCTGAGGCAGGAGGATCACAAATTCAAGGTTACTCTTAGCAACTTGGTGAAACCCTAAAACAACTTAGGAAGACCCTGTCTCAAAATTTAAATTAAAAAATATTTAAATTTTTTAAATCACGTTGGGTTCAATCCTCAGCACAGGATTATAAATCAATCAATCAATCAATATTAGCTCTTTAAATTCATAGAATATTTTAAAATGTAGACCAGGATTAAGAGGCTACTGCATCATGGCAAAATTTAT
This sequence comes from Geosciurus inauris, assembly GCA_004024805.1. Classification (NCBI taxonomy): domain Eukaryota; kingdom Metazoa; phylum Chordata; class Mammalia; order Rodentia; family Sciuridae; genus Geosciurus; species Geosciurus inauris. The sequence continues at coordinate 47,359 of PVHX01008800.1, forward strand.
CATTATGTTTCTTGAAATAAGGATAATTTTTCACCAAAGCACAATTGGACAAGTGGGATTACATCAAACTAAAAACCTTCAGCACAGCACAGATAACAATTAACAGTATGAAGAAACAACCAACATAATGGGAGAAAATATTTGCAAACTATACATCTGACAAAGGGTTAATATTCAAAACATATAAGGAATTTGAATAACAGTATAGCAAAAAAATACAATTAAAACTTGGGCAACAGATTTCAACAGACACTTTTCTAAAGAAAAACATACAAATGGTCAACAGGTTGTGAACCATCAGAGAAATGTGAATCAGACTCATGATGAAATGTTATCTTACTCCCGTTAGAATGGCTTTTATCAAAAAAATGAAACATAAAATGTGTTGGTGTGTGTGTGAAGAAAAGGGAATCCTGGTACGCTGTTGGTGGGAAGATAAATTAGTATAGCCATTATGGAAAACAGTATGGAGGTTCTTCAAAAAATTAAAAACAAAACTATCATATTATCCAGCAATCTCACTACTAAGGTATATAACCAAAGGAAATCAAATCAGTATCTCATGGAGGCAAATTGCCCTCCTACATGTATTAAAATTATGTTCAGAGTAGCCAAGAAATGGAAACAACTAAATATTCATCAACTGATAAACAGAGAAAAAAATGTGGTAAATAATCACAATGAAAAACTACCTATCCATGAAAAAGAATGAAATCCTGTAATTTGCAACAACATAGATGGAACTGGAGATCATCATGCTAAGTGAAATAAGCCAGACACAGAAACATAAGTACTACATGATCTCACTCCTATGTGGAATCTAAAAACAGTTGGTCTTATAGAATATGGGAGTAAAATGGTGGTTGTCAGAAACCAGGTAGAATAGGGGTCAGGTGGAATGAGGAAAGGTCCATCAATGAGGACTAAGCTATAGTTAGATGAGAGCAAGAAGTTCTGGTGTGCCGTTGCACTGTAGGGTGACTGTAGATAACAATATGTACTATTCATTTCCTCTTATATTGGTTCTTTTTAGTTACAATGACAGTAGAATGTATTTTGGTATATTTATACAAGCATGGAATATATCTAATTAGGATCCCATTCTTGTGGTTGTACACAATGGTGAGATTCACTGTAGTGTATTCACATATGTACATAGGAAAGTTATATCACATTCACTCCAGTCTTTCAAAAAACTCTATGAAATTATTTTGAACATCTTACTATAAAGAAATGACAAGTGTGTAAAGAAAGAGAATTTTTTTTGATAATTTTTCAGTTCTAGTAGTAGTGAATTTATTTCTAAAAGAAATGAGAAAAATTCAAGATGATGGATATGCTAATTATCCTAACTTGACCATTACCCAATGTATCATGGATCAAACCATCACATTGTGCCTCATAAAAATGTAAGAGCATTATGTCAAATGGGAAATAAAATTAATTAATTAAAAATGACTTATTTTTAAATGTAATAATTTACATTTAAAACATTTTAGGTGTTCAGGAATTTGAAACATAAAATTGTTCTTCATTATCCTTTTTTCACACATACATATTAGTTAAATAAAATTAAAACAATAGAAAAATGTATTTCATTGCTTCAATACTCAAGTTTTTAATATCTGTACAATAGCCTTTAAACATCCTTATGCATTTGTGGGGTCCATCATACATTCTAGACAATGTCTTGTCATAGAAAAATAGTGTCCACATATAAAAGGGAAAATGATTGTTAATACATGTCCTATTAGCTAACCTGAATTCACTGCAGATATAATTATAACACTTTTACAACTTCAAAGCATTTGGGATCTACATGACCTAAAAATAAAAAGAGAGAAAAACAATGAATTCTCTTCTGCTAAAACTGAAGATCTTAGGGTCATCTCCTAGAAAAACTTCTCAAGTCAGAAATAATCAGAAGATAATCAGACATGCCAGAAGAATAAATGAAATGTTAGCTAAATGTCAGTAAATGTGTACCGTAGAAAAATATTTAGTCCCTACCATTCTACCAATCTCATCTTATAAAACTATTGCAATATTATTGAACAATATATTTTGGACTAATGAGTAAGGGTACTATTTTATAGTCAAACTAACTGGGGATGACATCACACAAGCAACCATTAAAAGCGTATTCTAGAATGCCAAAAAATTCAAACACAGCTGCATATGAGACAGAAATTTCCACACTTGAGGAAATGTAAATTGCTGTAACAGAATTTTTGTATGGTAGACTAGTTGTTATAACATTAACTTCTTTAGTGAGAACAATTAGAAAAGCTAGATGATTTTGTGAGTCTCTTTGAAGTAATTAGAAATGTCACAAAGCAGCAACAAGGGATTTGAGGGCCAGGTTTCAAGGGAAAAGCAAAAAGTGACCCTAACATTTGGCTCTTCTTCCTGCAAGGCCATATGCCAGTTTCTTAAGAGCTGAGAAGCTGAGCAGAGCTTACAGAAGATTCGCAGTTATGGGAAGGCTAACACTGAAATACAGGTACCAGGAAGAAGGGGAAGCCCTGGTGGTTACTCCAGGATTTTAGTGGAGATCCCCTAAAAGATTATACTTATAGTAGAACCATCAAAAATTGGCTGTAAAAAGTAAAATGAAATAAATACACTGCAAGGCAGAAAGTTGAAGAGTTATCCCCTGCAAACCAGTGCTAAAGGCAATACCAAAGGGAATTTTTTGGCAGTAGGTCTAAAATCATAAATAGAAGCAAGAAATATAGTAAATAATAAGCAAGGAATAATGTAAGTATGTGGTTAAGTGAAAATGCACATTGAATATAAAATAATGTTAGTATTTTGTGGGATTTTAAAATACATGTATAACTGAATGAGAGGGAACTATACGTCTGTCAAAACTTAAAGAACCTTACAGCACCAAGAACAAAGCTTTGAGGAATGCAATGCAAAAAGTCAATTAGGATACCCTGGGCTTCAGGATGGAATGTAGACTGTGGCAAAATAAGTTTGTTAGGAATGTGATATAACTTCACGGACAGGGGATGGGGGTCCCTGAACAATGCTGGAAAATGTTTAGACTGTGAGACAAAGGACTACTGGATCTATACCTAATGGATTTATACATAATACACTATTGGATCTATACAGCAGGATCTATACATAAGCACTGTGGTAACTGATAAAAGATTTTCCTATAGGGGTAGCGTTAGAGAAGCCTGATACCACTATCCATGTATACTGGGATGGAGCAAATAAACACACATATGATGGATGATGAGAACCAGATTTTTTACTGTTGGAAAGGGACATTAGACAACTAAGGACCAGAGACTAAGAATGAACCGTGTGGTACTGCCGAGAGTCAGAGACATCAGTATGAACTCACATTTAGCTTAATACAGACACAGATGATGACCTAGGCAGCATGGATAGTTACGGCGTGTGTGCGCACCACAGATGCCACCTAGTTGTGTGTTGAGAAGGCCTGGAAGAACAACACCCCAGCAGCAACAACCATGCCCAGCATGAAGATCTTGTTTCCTATTATTATATTCCAACAAAAGGAATTAGGAGTCTCTGAAGAAATAGCTGTTTCTAGGGCTGCTTCTAGGAATGGAGTGCAGAATATAAAAGAAAAGTTTGAATTATTTTGTAACATCAGAAACTGAGGAATTATTCAAAGACTAAAACAGTGGGGTATGTCAAGAGGGACACAGGTACCAAACAAAACAGCTCCTAATGACCATAGCTGAGACAACTTGAACAAGATAATGCAATATTGCATGATAATTCAAAGTGTAAAATAAATGTCAAGGAGCTCTTGCTGATATCAACATATAACTAAATGTAAAATAATAGACCAGTTTCCCATTCAGAAAAATTAATTTACCTATATGCTTTGCTATTTAAAGAAGAAACCTGGCTCCCTACTCCTTAAATGTTCACTCTGCCTGGTATCCTCCCTCTAAAGACAAAAGGTATGGAAAGGCAAAGAAACATGGCAAACAGTACTTTAAAAGGATAAGAAAGGTTAGCATTCTCATAATAATAATAATAATAATAATCACTACTACTACTAATAATAATCTTTTGACATTGTTGATAATGACATTTTACATCTGTGTTATTCCTGCCCCATTTTACATCTGTATTATTCCTGTGTGTATTAAACCACACACCTCGTTTAATACTGAGAAAAATGTCAGGCAAATTCAAATTGAAGGGCATTAAAAGAGATACTTAGTCTATACTCCTCAAAATCTCTAAGGTCATCAAAAACAATGAATTCTCAGAAAACTTCTAGAGAAGTCTAAAGAGACAAGACAAATATGATAAGAAAAATATGACAAGACAAAAACTAGAAAAGCTTTTGCAATAGGAAAAAAATAATTTGGGCAAAAGCTAGATAAGCTTTTGGAATATGAAAAAGAATAGTTTGGGCAAAAGCTAAGAAAATCTGAAAAAGTACAAACTTAATAGTGTATCAATATTGATTCATAAGTGGAGACAAAGTAGCATAATGTAAGACAGTATCAAAAGAGCAAACAGGGACTGAAGTACATGCAAAGTTTGTGATATTCTTGTAATGTTTGTGTTGATCTAAAACTATTCTAAAACAAAAATTTATAAAATGTTCAAAACTACATAAATTCCTGGGAAACTATAGTATGAAAGATGGTGATGTATGTAGCAAATGGAGTCAAAGTTCTCTAAGTCCTTGTGTTTTCCAAGAAATAATAAAACTACCAATTTATATCAGACATTTAGAAGTCAAAGGTAACCTCTGGGTTATCCACCAAAAGAAGACAGAAAGACTGTTTAAGCAGGGCTTGGGATGGAGCTCATTCACCTAGCATGCATGAGGTCCTTGGTTCCATCCTCAGCACAAGGGGAGAAAAGGCTATATTAGTTAACACATTCTTATACGAGAAAATCATTATAAACAAAACAGTTAAAACTGATGAATTCAGAAGGCAACACTACCCTGGAAACTAAAGAACAGGAAAGGGTTGATTTAACTTCAAATGGATCAGTTATTATTAGATTAAATCACATGAAATTACATATATTTGTTTCTATTTGTCCATTAATTAGTAATTTCATATGATTCAACCCAATACATGGGCAGGAGGACAGTAAAGATGGTGGAATATTATGGACATCATAGCCCTAGCTTTATGTATGACTACATGTATGTTGTGATTCTACATCACATACAAACAAAGAAATGTAAAGTTGTGCTCCATCTGTGTACAAGGAATCAAAACACATGCTGCTATCATGTATACCTAAGTAGAATAAATAAATAAATGAAATTTAAAAAAAATAAAGTCTACTATGAGGAAGGGCTAAAAAAAACTGAACCAATTTGCAAAGATTGTCATACTGGTTTATAGATGTAAATGAATAGTACTTACAAGAGACTCACCTTAAACATAAGGATGCAGAAAACTTTAAAGTCCCAGGATGGGGAAAGCTATTGTCAGGATGAGGATCCCTCTAGAACTCATGATGAAATCAAATCCCCATTGTGGTGGTATTATGAGGTGGAGACTTTGGGGCAGTGATTGAATGTAGAGCCCTTATTAATGGGTTAATTTGTTTTTTATAAAAGAAGATTTATAAAAGTTTGTCTTCTATTGCTTTATACTTTGTGAGGATGCAGGAATGAGGTGCTATCTTGAAGGCAGAGAGATGGCTCTCACTAGATGCTAAATCTGCTGGCATCTTGATCCTGACCATCCAGTCTCCAGAACAGTGAGAAATAAATTTCTATTGTTGATGAATTATTCAGCCTGTGGTATTTAGTTATAGAAATACATATAGATCAGAAAAGCTGTGGTATATGAACACCAAATATAAGAAAGATGATATAGGTATGTTGATATAAGATGAAATAGATTTTAAAGCAAGAAGAATTTCAAAACATAAGGTGGCAGAGATATTTTCTAGTGTAATTTTCCACCAGGAAAGGATAAAAATTCTATATATTTATATGTATCAGACAATACTTTCAAAAATATAAAATAAGGAATGAATACAAATGAAAAGCAATCAAATCTACAGTCAAGTTAAGAACAATTCTAATATGTTCCACACTGATTGAAAGAACATGTAAATAAAAACATGATTAAACATGATAAATAACTTGACCATAATGAATATAGAGGGAATATTGAACACAATTAAAAAAAAATTTTTTTTGATATCCAAGACTGAACTCAGGAGTACTCGACCACTAAACCACATCCGCAGCCCTATTTTGTGTTTTATGTAGAGACGGGGTCTCACTGAGTTGCTCAGCACCTCGCTATTGCTGAGGATGGCTTTGAACTCGCGATTCTCCAGTCTCAGGCTCCCAAAGTGCTGGGATTACAGGCATGAGCCACCACACTCAGCTGAAAAATATTTTTGAGTATATAAATATTATTTAATAAAATTTACCTTATTCTGAAACATAAAAATATTGAAAATCCTAATATTGAAATTATACAATGAAATGAAGTTTGATTATCAATAACCAGGCAATTAGATAAAATGCAAATGTTGTATATTAAACAATTATTTCTTGATAATCACTACATAAAAGAAATTACTTTGTTAATAAGTAAATATTTGAATGACAATGAAAACAATCTGTCAAAACTTGTGAGATACATCTAAAATGATAATTTGAGTGTGTTTATGCCAATAAATCTGAGACTTTTCATAAATGAAGAACTCCTGAAATAATACAGTTTATGAAAATGAACACAGGAAGAAATAGAAAAATGAAGAGTTATATATCCAATTAAGAAAGCATATGTATCATTCAAAGCCTCTCTTAAAATATTAGGCTATGTTGGCTTCTGCAGTAATATTCCCAACATTCCAACATGAAAAGTAACACTGAATTGTCTATACCATAGCATAGAAAAAGAAAAAATAACCCAAAACTATACTATAGCATAGAAAAAGAAGAAAAAAATCTCAACTTCTGAGGTAAATAACTTTGATATAAAAACCTGACTAAAGCATTGCAAGAATGCAAAATTATAGACTAATCCATCTTAATCTTCCTTATAAGAACAGATACAAAAATTCTAAAGAAATTATTAGCAAAAGAATTGAGAGTTAACATAAAAAATTCAATTGTTTTTTTTATTCTAAAAATGAACAGGGGCAATTCAAAATTAAAAACAGTGCCATTTACATTATCACTTGGAATGATGTAATTATAAAACTGTCCATATAAGTACAAAATGTATATGAAGAAAATTATGTAACTCTAGTGAAAGAAATCAGAGAATTGAATAAATGGAATGATTCTATGTTCATGAATAAGAGGATTTGATTTTGCTAAGATGTCAATTCTTCCCACCCTAATCTATAGATTTAATCAGATTCAAATCAGTATTCTAGCAAATATGTTGTAGATATTAAAAAACTGATTCTGAAGTTTATAAGGAGAGGCAAAAGACTCAGAATACCCAACTTTATACTGAAGGAGAACATAATTGGAGGACTGACACTACTTAACTTCAAGACTTACTATAAAACTGTACCGATTAAGAGAGTATAATGTGAAAAGAACAGAGGAATCGATCAATGGAACATAACTGTGAGACCAGAAATAATCCTACATAACTGCAAATCTTTGACAAAGAAGCAAAGGCAATACTATGAAGAAACGATTTATTTTCAAGTGGTGCTAGAACAACTGGACATCCATGTGTCCGTAAAAGTAAACCATAAGATAAGCAAGATTACACAGAAGTACAAAGCCCTTATTAAGAGAAACTAAAGGGGGCTGGGATTGTAGCTCAGCGGTAGAGTGCTTGCCTTGCATGCGTGAGGCCCTGGGTTCGATCCTCAGCACCACATACAAAGCAATAAAATAAAAACATTGTGTCCATCTACAACTAAAAAACAAAATATTTAAAAAAAAAAAAAGAGAAACTAAAGGAGCTACATCTTTAATTTGTTCAACTTCACACAGGCACACATCAAAAAAGGGCATATAAATAAAATTCTATAACTTTCCTTATTGTTTTCTATGTTCCTTGTAACCTTGGAAGTCAGACTTATTTTAAATCTATATAGTCAGATTTGATGATGATCTTTCTGATTGACACTTGAAAAACTTCCTTGGACTAACATATTCACCTATTCAAGTTGTTTGAAAATCTTTATCCCTAATTATTTTTTGACTACTGAACTATTTCACCTTTCAGATTCCTATACTACATGCAAAACAAACTAAAACTGTATTTTTCAAATATAACAGAAGTACTCAGAATTGGTTAGGGTGCAGTAAAGAGAAGATTACAGAAGAGCAGAGAGGTTTAAAGACAAGTTTTTCATAATAATGCTTTACAAACCCTGCTTGCACACACAATGTCTTCATTACAATCAATTCTCACATATAACAGTTAAAGCCACTGCCTACTTTTCAAATCCACAAAAGAAAAGTAAAATCTATTTAATAAATTAAGTTTTTAGAGGAGGAGGAAAAAAAGAGACAGCCATAGAGATCCTGCTGTTTTACGTGGGTTAAATCCCTTTGTATTCTCCTCTCTGACCCTATTTTTCAATTCACAAGTCAATGTCACTGTCCTCTTAATCATCATGGATATTGGTAACACAATGCTGCTGTTAGTCATTTTTGTTTTCTGAATTTCTTATAAATTTCACTCTTTGAGACCAATGTTCTGTTATAGGCTATAGATTACATGGTCCAAAACCAGGAAATAATGTATTTTTTTAAATGTTATCCTTTGAGGGATATAATTGTTACAAAGTTAGATAATTAAAAACCATTAACCTTAAGATCCAGTTGCGGAGAAGAAGACAGGAATAGAAAAATCTTGAAAACCAGTCAGTTCAATACTATGTGTCTTATACATTAATACAGTGAGACTAGAGGAGCACTAAACAGGGGCACTTAAGTTTGTGGAGGTTCAACAAGGCAGAGGGAAATACATAGTAAAAGCCCTAATGAATTCAGGAATACTGCAGGATTGCTAAGGTCATCTCTGTCCTGATAAGATTTGTGGACTTAGCCAGGCATGGGGCCACACACCTGTAATCCCAGCATTTTGGGAGGCTGAGACTAGAGAATCACAAGTTCAAAGCCAGCCACAGCAATGGCAAGGCGCTAAGCAATTCAGTGAGACCCTGTCTCTAAATAAAACACAAACTAGGGCTGGGGATGTGGCTCAGTGGTTGAGTGCCCCTGAGTTCAATCCCCAGTACCAAAAAAAAAAAAAAAAAAAAAAAAGCCTTCCCATCATGTTCTTGAACTTTCACAGAGATTTTCATATCCGAATATTTGAAAATAACTGTGTCTATGTGAAGTCTAACTGCAACATCTCATAGATGAGGAAACAGAATTTTCCTTTTCTCCATGGACATTATAAATGAAGAGCCTCGAATCTTGCCTCACTGACACAGTTCTTCGAGTGTTATATTGTGGTGAATAAGAATCATTCATTTTCCCCTTGTGTTTGCCAAGTGAATGTTTCATTGTTCGGCTGAGCTGACAGAACAGATGAAGGCGAAAGAGGCAATACTCATGAGTACAGTTACTGATAAATAATTACAACAAGGACATTATAATTATTTAATTAAAATCTGCGCATGGGGAGAGATTATGAGTCTTTCAGCTTGCTACCTCATTTAGATGATACTAGTCATTAACCAATTTAGCTGGAGTCAGCGCCTAAATGTCCACATGCTCCTCTTTATCTCTGAAACCTGTGCAGTCAGCAGCCATGGCTGTGTGCTCCATGTGCCACTGCTGGGGAGTGCAGGCACGCTCCAGCAACTCAGGAGACATGTGGGTGTCTTAGCTACCCACAGCCACCTCCTAAGCCTTCTCTGGGATTCTGAAGGCTTTCCTTTGAAGCAGAGCCCAGATACAGACCTGTATCAAAACATTACAATTGTACCCTATCAGGATATGCAATGTTAATACTTATTTTTATGTATCAGTAAGTAAAATATTAATTTAAAAAAACACTGAAAACTCTGTCAAAGAATAGAAATGAACAGTCTGAAGCTCTCTGAAAGTATTTCTTTTCTGATGTTTGTAAGAAACTGATTTTGAGGTGAAAGGATCATCTCCATATGTCAATCCTATATCACCAATCTCAAAGCCAACTCCATAGTAAGACTCCCAGGTAATAACTTTAAATCCTATGTGGAAAATAAAAAATATCAAATTTTCAAATGTTTCCATTAAGGAAAAGAAAAAGAAATGGAACTGTAATCTTACTATAGGAGAGACTATTGAAATAAGAGTTAAGAAGAAGAATGATCTTAATTTATTTGGTGGTGTCTCTCTCACTGTCTCTTGGTTTCACTTTGATAAGTCATTTGTTTTATTCTTCTCTGGCCCAATTCTCCAGATTCACCTAGTTTCTAAAAATGTAACAAATTACTGTTTCTAAAATCAGTTTGAAGTAGGACATACTAGCAAATCAATAGAGTCCCTTAGGCACAGAAAAATGAGACTGGAACTTTAGTGAAGCAGATATTTAATAAAAATTAAAATGTGATTCCTGAACTCTGAGCTACCTCCTTGAAAACGCAATATGAGGCAACCTCCCAAACTGGAAATTCAACTCTGGGAATTTGAGAACGAATAATAACTTGAAATTTTATGTGATCTAAAGAAATTATAAGGACATGACTCAGGTCTTTCAGTGCCTCCCAAAAATATATATCCAGGAGCATGAAGTGTTCCAGACATGGTAAAACACACAGAAAACCAAATGAAGTGCTTTCTTTGTCTAAACCCCTGTCGTGATACAGAAAGCTATTCTATCCATCTAGGAGAATCAGATCTGACTAAGTAAAATGTAGGATTAAGAAGTATGAGTCAGACCTTTAGTATCCATTTTAATAATTACTTATAGATATGTAGAATTATGTCTTTCCCTATGAATTACTTTGTATATAAAATCTACTGCTTTGGCTAAATGTTTACAGCAACTGCCCCTCCTTCCAGGAACCAACCTAGTTTCTGCATCAGGATATAAGCTCATGTATGTTCCTCACCTGGAATATTCCCTTTTAAAAGACTTTTGAATTTCTAGATTTTTAAATTTCTAGATCAATATATTGATATGTATGTAGATCAATATAATTCAATATGTTGTTTCTGGAATTGGCAAATTCATTAAGAAGATTTTTAGAGTCCTTTATCATAGTGCCTTGTACTGTATTGCAAGATTATTAACTTATATACAAGGAAAATTTTTATACCTCTAGTTCTGTGAAGGTTTTATTTTCTGGTTCACAGTATTATAATTTAATTATGAGTATATTAATACTCTTCTTTGGCTTCCTTTTACTACTCCATGCTATCAATGGCTCAACCAGATGAAAGTAAAACACAATTTTAGTTTGTGTTACAAGTCAGAATTTTTAATGTCATAGTGTTGATCATACACTATTATTTTAAATGTTGTTTATATCAAAGTTTTGGTGTCTTTATTAGAGAAGGGAGATTAAACAAACAGAGGTGGGTAATTTATCAATCATTTTGAGGGTCGGGTATTATGATGTGACTTTATTAATTTTGTTTGCTATTTTAGGCATTCCTAAGGCAGATACAGGAGGCCTATTAATGCATAAGAACAAAACAATTCTAAAGCAAAATGTAAGCAGTTCTTAAATCATCTAGCATTTTGAATTTTTCCTACATGATATGCCATCATGAAAGATATGGATAATTCTGTTTGCTTACATTTTTAATTTGATCACAGCCCTTAGTGAAGACCAAAAAGAATTACTAGAAAATAATAAAAGACATAAAATATTCTTGGGAAGCCAAGCATCACAATTTGATATTGCATGCATTTCTATATTATCTCATCTCCCTGACTTGAAGATGGGGAACATCCTGAAAGAAGCAATTATTTTCTCATTCTTGTTTGTATTTCAGGAATTCCTACTCAGAGACTCAGCCTTAGTAAATATGCATTCAGGAATTGCTGAAAAAAATCATATTAAAACTCCCTATGTTATGAATGATAAACTTCAAAATATTAAGGGTAAATAATCTAAATTGCCCAAGTAAAATCTCATTAAAGCTATGGAGGTTCTAACATATCAAGATATATATCCAAACTCTGTTACAAAAAACATTCAGGCATAGTGTTGTCAATCTAAATTGGATATATCAAATATAGAAATAGGATTTCTCCTCCAGATAACCCAACCAGAACATTTACCCATTTCTGAAATAGTGCTAGTGCCACTTTGGAAATTTATGAGATTAGATTCAGTAGCATGCAAGAGTTAGCTGAGCCAGAAAGAGTGTACGTCCTCTAAAACCCTTAAAAAAATTAAGCAGGAGGAGCACTGCAGAAAGAAAGAAAGAAAGAAAGAAAGAAAGAAAGAAAGAAAGAAAGAAAGAAAGAAAGAAAGAAAGAGAGAGAGAAAGAAAGAGAGAAAGAAAAAGAAAATGTAGCTAATAGCACAGTGGAGCTCTTACATATGAACTGGCATTACAATTTCTGAAATATCACTACAAAGTTTTTTGCTTCTCAATTTGGGGTTGACTTTTTATTAATGTAACCTCACGAGAGATGCTATTACATCACTTTCTATATGTGATCTGCACCCAGTTGTTAAAGACCTTTAAATCTAATGTGCACTGACCTCCTGAACATTTGCTCTCACTGGTGGTTTCCAATTTCTTCTATATCAAATGGTGACCTTAACATTCCGCCTCACGAATATAACTATGAGAAGTGACTCGACATGATAAATGACTATACTCACAACCTTTGGTCGTATTTTTTATTTTTCAGAGAATCAGTGGATAGTTTGGTCTTTTCAGTTTGCCTTTTACTTCCCCATATTAACTGTCATTTTGTTGTTAATGGGCATGTCCACCAAAATAAAACAAAATAGTTGAATAATTTAATTAACAAATATAACCTCAATGTTTCATGTTAGAACACTATTGACCAACTTCCTTGACAGTTTTTTTTTTCAAAATTAATTCAGGAATGATAAATGCAGTGGCATCTACTCATATTATGTGAAAATCAGCTATCTTCTACATTTGAAATTTTTCCTAACCAGTTCTACTATTCACAAAGTTACCTCCAATTAATTTTAAGGGGATTTATGATTTAGGCAACCATCAGAAAAATCTCCCAACCCTGACTTTCATTGTAGGTTAGTTTCATGGTTAATTCCCCTGTTGATATTCATCTCTGTACAATCTGACACTAAGCCCAAACCCAATATTTTCTTTCCAGACATAGTGATCCTCAACTGTCCTTCCTTGATTATCATCAATATCAGAACAAGTTTTTCCACCTTATGAAAATAAAATTTGAGACTTACCCCTCAGGTTGGCCCACACAAATTACTTACACTGCCTGAGGATCATTTTTTATTTTTATTTACGAAGATTTAAACAACTCTAGTTAACATTTAGTATTTGGTGCTGCTACCCATCTATTGGCTTAGGTGAATTTGTAGCTATACATCTGCTTAAATAAACTTAATGTGCAGCTATGAAATAATGAAATGAGTTTTAGTTAATGAGGATTTATTTAAGGGACATTAAAGAATTTTCATTATTTGAACACTAAAAGCCTAAACTAGTTATTTTCTAAATTATTAATGTTACCATTTGGGTCTCATCCTTAGCACATTTTATAGTCTAAAACAATTGAGATTATTATACGATCATTAAATTTTACCAAGTTAAAGCATTTTCTAAATGTCAAATACACATCCAATAAATAACTTACGTTACTTGACAAACACAGTCCAAAATACATTTAAGCTATTTTGAAAATAATGGGAAAAAAACTATTAATAGATGTTTTCTCTTGTGGGGTGCAGTGAATAGTAATTTAGGGCAGGTGAAAGCAAAGTAATTTAACATTTCCCCTGTTGGTTCCTTTGACCTACTAGTTTAGAGGTCTTTGCAACACCCTTGAGTTTTTTCCTCAGGATAAAGTCATAGTTGCTAACACTGTCAAAACAGTTATTTGGCTGTTAGGTTCTACCTCTGTCTTTTACATATTTTTTAATATTATTCCCATAATCCACACACATAGTTAGTTTTTAAAATTTCTTTAAACATATTATCTCTTGACTGAACTTGTTATTGCTCAAAAGAATGATGCCCTCTAAGAGGACCTGGTGTAATGGCCTCTGCATCTGATATCAGTGTATGTTACATTTATTTCAAAAGTCATGGTTTGGACTCCCCAGTGGGGGTCACCTACCACTATCATGGTCATCCCATTGTCTACAGCTACTCTCCATATTAACAGAACAAGGGAATATATTCATGTAAGTAAATTTATAAAGAAATCAAATAAATATTTACTATAAATAGTTATTAGGAAGTGAACAATTCAATTTCATTTAAGGCATCTCTGAGTCCTTTTATATTCTGGGTTTGCAGTTGACTGCATAATTTTGTGACTCACAGCCTAAACCAAATTGAAGCTTGGTTCAGTAAAAAGTGCTTCAAGTTGGACTCAGGCAGCCTGGAGTACAGTTGTGACTCTACCATTTCCTGACTGCAAATTTGAATAATCCCTGACATTTCCTGAATTTCAGTTTCCTTATCTATAAGTGAGGTGTTTGGATTAGGTTATCTAAAACTTGTCCCTATCCTGAAAGCTCTGTGACTGAGAAAAGTATAAGCAGAATTGAAAAAAAAAAAAAACAGAAAAACATGGTTGGACTTCAGTAAATTTCCATTTCCACTTTTACTCTCTCCTGAGGTGTCAAGTACATTTATGCTATCCTGGGCCCATGTGACATATGAATTGCTGGCCTGATCCTGACTAATTTAAGCTGCAAACCTCTGGGCCTATGCAATGTATGGATCTTTTTTTAAAAATAACCCTGACCTCCCAAAAGTACAACCTTTGCTGAGGTTAAAGCTGTATTCGAATACCTAATCTTCCTTAATGTCATTTCTTCCTTTTTTATCTCCTTCAATAATTCAAGAGTGTTTTGTAATAATACTAATATCAAGTGATAGCAGAAACTGCCATTTTCAAGTTTTTTCCCATTGGGAGTTGAAATTATGCTTCTTTCTTGTTCTTTTAAAATTTTTTCACAAACAAAAATACTATAGGTATCTTCTAACAGCAGAGACCAGGGTGAAATTAGTAGGTCACAAGGTGTGAATAGTTTTGACTTTCCTGATTATTGTCAAAACATTTCCCAAAATGGTTGTAACAATTATATTCTAAACAACAAATATGAGGGTGCTTCAGATTTTGGCAAATTTCTAGGACAGATATTTTATTTTTGCCAGTCTTCTGAATCTGAAATCATGTCATTTAAAAATTTACATTTTTTTGATTAATAGTAACTGAAGATATGTAAACTTTTACTGGCCATTCAAGTCTCCTCTTTTGTGGAACAACTTTCTGTCAGTTCGCATTTTTCAGTTGTGTTTTTTACTTTTTTCTTATGGATCCGCAATAGCAGTGGTCTTGTGCTGATCTTCATACCACAATTATTACAGCTTCGGAAACAACAAGGCCATAATTAATCCCCTTTTTTATGCATCACCTCAGATTTCCTTACACAGCCCTAGAGTTTTCCCTTAGCCAGTGATAATTCAGACACACCAATATAATACATTTGGGGCTTCGCCCATCATTTCCAAACTTGAACAATGAGTGATAGATAGGGTGTGAGACCTTGCATCTTGGAGCTATAGCATATGGGGATACATGATGCAACTTAGACATGCTGGAAGTTTACCCTATGGGACAAATTATGATCAATGGAGAACAAGTGAGAAGCTGGAGCCAAGCAAAACTATTTCCTCTCCTTCCTTCTCTTCTACCAACTATTCCAAAATAAAATGCTTTTTAATTAGAAATTTTAACAATATGCATCATTGGGGACCACGTGATATTATAGTATGTATTCGTTGTGTAAAGTTTAAATAAGGTTGAACACAATATTCTCAAATATCTATCATTACTTTAAGGTGAAGGCATTTAAAATCATTTCTTTTTAAAATGAAAGGTACATTATTGTTCTTTACAGTCACCCTGCTATGCAACAGCACATCAGACATTACTATCCAATCTAACTATAACTTGTTACCCATTGATCAACCTTCCCACCCTCCCCCTACTCTCCCCAGACTCTGGCAACTACCCTTCTACTACCAACTCTATGGAATCAACTTTTTTGGATTCCACATGAGTGAGATCACGCAGTTCTTATCTTACTGTACTTGGCTCATTCCACTTAATCTAATGATCTCCAATTTATTTGCTGTGGCAAATGACAAGATTTCATTCTTGTTCATGGCTGAATAGTATCCCTTCAAGTATATGTACCACATTTTCTTTTTATCCATTCGTCATTTTCTTTTATCCAAACTTCAGCTGTTTCCATTTCCTGTCTATTAAGAATAGTGGTGTCTGATACACATGGGAGTGCAGATGTCTCTTCAAGATACTGATTTTATTTCCTTCAGATAAATACTCGGTAGTGGTATTTCTGAATCAAAGGGTAGTTATAGTTTTTAATTTTTGTGGAACTTGAACATGCATACTCTTTTTCACAAGGCTGTAATAATTTACATTCCCATCAACAGTACACAAGGATTCCCTTTTCTCCATATCCTCCCTGGAACTTGGTAGCTCGTGTCCTTTTGATAATAGCCATTCTTAGTGGAGCAAAGTAGTAATTCACTAAAGTTTTGAATTGCATTTCCCTGATGATTAGTGATATTGAGCATTTTTATACACCTGTTGGCCATTTGTATGCCTTCTTTTGAGAAATCTCCATTTAGGTCTATTAACCATTTTTTAATTGGATAAGTGCTTTTCTTCCTTTTTTTATTTTTGCTGCTTAGTTTTTAGAGTTCCTCATGTATTTTAGATATTAACTCCTTGTCAGATGTAATTTTTTTAAAAAAAAATTTCATTTAGTTGTAGATGAACACAATACCTTTATTTATTTTATGTGGTGCTGAGGATTGAACCCAGTGCTTCACTCATACGAGGCAAGCACTGTACCGCTGAGCCATAACCCCAGCCCATCAGTTGTAAATTTTGCAAATAATGTATCCTATTCTGTAGGTTGTCTCTTTATTGGTTGTTCCTTTTCCTGTACAGAAGCTTTGGGGTTTAATGCAATCCCATCTGTCTATGTTTGCTTTTGTTTCCTGTATTTTGGGAATCGTGTCCAAAATAATCTTTGCTCACCCAATGTCCTAAAGCTTTCCCCTTACAAATTTTCTAGTAGTGTTATAATTTCAGCTGTTCCATTTAAGTCTTTTGAGTTAATTTTTGTAACTTGTGACAAAGGGGAGCATAATTTAATTCCTCTACATGTGAATTCTCAATTTTCCCAGCCCACTTATTGAAAAGACTGTCCATTCTCCAAAGCATGTTCTTAGTATCTCTAATAAATTTTTTGCCTTACAGTGGCTCAGTATCACCTCTGCACTGAAAACTACTGGCATAAAGTTTGTACTTTCTTTTTTCACTTAGAATTTTAGGTATATAATATAGGTTTTGAGAAAAATCACTCTAAAGACTACACCATATTTCAATATTCATATTTAGCAAGCTATTTGAAATTCCCCTACTGTTAAACATTTGTGTTATTTCTACTTTTTGTTATATATAATGTCACATTTTTTATTTACAGATGATATGGCTCAGAAGCTGCTATGGTTTAAACGTAGTTCATGTGTTGGGAACAATCTACTCATTCATACACTGACAGTATTTGGAAGTGAGACTTTTAAGAGGTAATCAGGGTTAGATGAAGTCCTGAGGGTGGGATCCCAGTGTTAGGATTAGTGGCTTTATAAGAAGAGGAAGGGAAATCTGAACTTAGGTATTCCTGCTCTGTTGCCATGTGACACTTTGTGTTATGTTGTGATGCAGCACGGAGGCCCTCACCAGAGGCCAATACTGTGACATTGGACTTCCCAGCCTTCAGAATTGTGAGAGATAAATTTACTTTTCTTCCAAGTTCCTCAGTTTGTGGTATAATGTTACAGCAGAAGAAAGAATACTAACACAGAGACCATGAAATTCTTCTATAAATAAAAGTTCTAAGCCAGGCGCAGTGGCTCAAGCCTGTAATCCCAGCACTTAGGGAGGCTGAGACAGGAGGATTGTGAGTTCAAAGCCAGCCTCAGCAAAAGCGAGGTGCTAAGCAACTCAGTGAGACCCTGTCTCTACATAAACACAAAATAGGGCTGGGGATGTGGCTCAGTGGTCGAGTGCCCCTGAGTTCAATCCCTGGTACCAAAAAATAAAAAAATAACAGTTCTAGATTTTTTGGTCTATATTTTCTTTGTTGAAACTATTCATTTCTACCATGGTAGCACAAAGTCAGTCATGGAAATTTGTAAATAAGTGAGTATAACTGTATTATAATTATATGTTATTTACAAACATGGGCAATAACTCATATTTGTCCAAGTGCCATAATTTGACTCGTGACACAGTTGACTGTAAGTCATCTAGATAAGATAGCACAGGAAATTTTTAATTCACAATAAATCCATAACAGTTCAGTCTTTGATACCTTTTTATTTTTCCCATGTTTATTGACTATTTAATTTCTTTATTCAATTTTATAAATAAAATGGATCTTATCTTTTGAACCCCTCTAAAACAATCTCTAATTGATGCATTAAGATGATTGATGTTCAGTATATGGATTTGTCCACCACTAAAAATTCTATCACTTCTTTTATATAAGTATAAAAATGAAAAATATTTAGACCAAAGCATTAAGTAGCTATGTGTGTACTTCATTCTATATCAACTTATAAATATGTCTTTAGTGCCATTATATTCCAGAGGGTTTTGTCTGTTTTTTGTTTTGTTTTGTTTTGTTTTTTGTTTTAAAGTGCTAGATATAATGAAAAAAAAACAGGCAAAAAAATCCAATATGGATTTTATAGTATTTACATGCTAGCATGCTAGTAGGGGAAATAGATGATATATAAAGTGTGATAGGAAAGAGAAAACAAAGTGTGCAAGGAGAAAGGGCAGTTAGGAGTGCAAACTGTAAATCTTTTGCTAAAGTAAAGTATAAACATGGAAAAATGCACCAAATGTAAGTGTGAAGAATTTTCGCAATATGAACACTTATAAATTCTGTAATATGAACACACTTATGTAACCCTCATCAGGGACAAGAAGCAGAACTTTAGGAGAGCTGTAGTAGGCCCTCATGACCTATTCTAGGCATTTTCCATCATGCTCCTACCTGCCCCAATGTTATTAAATAGTAAATAAATATACATTCAGAATTACTTAAGATTTTGCCTTTTTCACCTTTTACCTGGTATTATAGGAGAAAGAACAGATAGTAACTCTAGTGATTACCCAACTGTCACTACAGTTCAAGTGCAGAGTAACAGGTTGACGCTGAAATAGATTTCTTCCACAGTATCAAACTCTTCTAGTATTCCCAATCCATTAATAGACCTTCTTTGTGCTTTCAATTTATACCGTCTTTAAGCAAGAAGAAAAGCTTATTAAAATTAATTTTTCCCTTAGGACTTATTCTGGATTTTCACACACATTACACAAGCGAAATGGCTTTTTAAAACTCGTGCTTTTTGTCATCCTAATTGTTTTACACATCTTGGCAACTTTTCACACCCTGCATAAAACAGGGGTTCATTAGGAGTCATTAAAAGAAAATATTTTTCTTGGAAATGCATTAGAGCATTTGCACATTATTTTATGCCATTTTCAGAAAAGAGATGTAAATTGTGACTAACCATGAAGCAAAAAAGGGTCACTTAACAATAATGCCAAGAACAGTCTTTCAGTGACAGCATTTCAGAAATGAGAACTTGATGGGATTTGGAAATTGAACCATTATTCCCTTATAATAAATGTTCAACATTATATTTTATTTGATTGTTTTAAACTATTAAGTGATTAAGAAGCATTTTCATTTGCTTTTAAGTGTTATAAGAAGAAAATAAGTACAAGAAAAATGTATAAATAACATCAAAATCAAAAGCAAAACTTGTACTCTGAGGTTATTTATATGAAATGGTTTCTTACAGAAAGAGTATAGATGTGAATGGAGTGGGAGTGAGAGAAGTCAAGGTAATTTAACAGAAATATGCATTGAGATGGTGAGTTGTTATCGAAGGAAGAAAAAGGACAAGAATGTACTTCAGTATTACCTCTGTGCAAGTCCTGTGAAGGATTGCATACTAGATTTTACAGCTACTTTATGGAAGATCCAGAAGAGTACTATTAGATCCTTAACAACAACAACAAAACAATTAAATCATTGACTTTCAAATGAAGCACAAATATGAAGAGCAAATGAAAGCATTGCCGAGCTTTGCTTTTCAGAGTAGCCTATCTTGGAGTCATAAAATAAGACTGGTGCTTAAATCTTACACGAGTTGGTAGAGCCATGTAGTGAAGTTTACAATTTGACCATGTCTATACCATTTCCACAGTAAGCTAGGCAATAAATCAGATCATCAAATTGATTGTCTGAGCCCAACACCTAAGGGAACACATACTCCTTTTGATCATATGACTGGGGACAGATCATCTTAGCCACTGTGATCAGGTTACTATAATATCAACTACTGTGTGTGATTCCGATCATGCAGGTCATTTTGAGACTTCACATAAGAGACAGTCTCATCCCTGCTTTGTGGGGAGAAAGATGGTAGAGGTATATTATTTGCTTACATATCTACATTATTTTTACATAATTATTTGCTTACATATCTTACATTTATTTCAGCATTTTTTGAAAAGAACTTTACAGAAATGTTAAAAAGATGGTATCATATGCCCTTCACCCAGCTTCCTCTATTATTGCCACTGTACATAATCATGGTATATTTATCAAAATAGGAAATTAACATTGGTATAAAACTATTAACTAGAGATATTATTATTATTACTGTTTTTATTCAGATATTGTTCATTTTTCCTTTTTATTTTTCACTATTTACTCTGGGTTACAACATTATGCCAGTCTTGGTATTTTCCTAGTCTAATCTGTGATAATTGCTCTTTCTTTATTTTTCAGGATCTTGTAAAGAGTAATGATGTAGTGTTTTGTAGAATGTCCCTCAATTTGGGTTCACTTGATCTTTTCTTGTGATTGGACTGAGCACGTGGAATTTGGGGACAGAATATCACAGAAGTAATGAGTGTTCCTCATTGCACCATTTGAATGTCAACACTTTCTGTTTCTATTTAACTTAATTTCAGTTTCATGAAAATGTATTTTTATGATGTAGACTTTGGATATGTAAGTCATAGTAAAATGCTTGCCTTTTTAGGTCTAATAAAATAACTGAAAAAATAAGAGTCAAGACAATTTTGTGGACTAACCAGGGCCTAAGAAATTCTGAAAACTGTGCTTAAGAGTGCCAGAGTTAATTTTATGATATTTAAATTGGACACACACATTATGCTGAACTGATTTCTCCTTTCTTTTTCAACTTAAGAATAAATATCATCAATGGCAACTTTATGTTTTCTACTATTTGTTACCCAAGTTCAATGAATATGCCCTCCAAGATAGTCTCTACAGGGGAAGAAAGACAATGATTAATTTAACATAGCCCGATTAGCACGTGGATCATGTTCAAAGATTCATTTATACTCTACTGTATTAGCTGAAAATATGCTTTGTTAAAGTTTTTGTTTACAAATGGGCCTCAGGTTTCACACAATTTGGTTATGCAAGTAGACTTTGGACTTGCAGACTTCTTGAGTTCTAATTCTCTTTTAGCTGTCAAGTCACTGTTTCTTGCTGGGTAGTTTCTTCTGTTAGCATTCTTTTTTATTCCACATTTTTTATTGGTGCTTTATAGTTGTGTATCATGGTAGGATTCATTGTTACAGATTTATACACACTTAATATAATAATATAATTTGACCAATATCATTCCTCAATATTTCCCCTTTCTGTCCCCTTCTATCCACTAGTCCCTTTCTTATACTCTACTGATCTCTCTTCAATTTTCATGAGATTCCACCCCACACCACCAATCTTTCTTTATTTCCTATTTGAGGGTTTATAACATTAGGTGAGTTAATGTATACAAAATCTTGGAACAACACTGCCTGTCCATAGTGAATACTCAGCAAATATTAGCTACTATCATTATTATTCAAAGTTATAAGGCTTTATTAGTAAATAGTCATTGTATCACATTTTATCATGGACAAATAAAACACAGAATTATTTAAGGGGAAAGGAGCATTATATAAGCAAAAATGCCCTTACATAGCCTTCCCAACTTGGTTTTTAATATCATTCATTATAAGTATTTTTCTATACTTCAAATTAAATGCTTTTAATGCTATTTAAGACTGAATTTGTGTTTACTTTTAAAAATACAATCTTCTTTCAGTCCTAATTTATTTTATTAACTTTCACATCGGGTTTAGTTTTCAGATATCAGGTCCCTGGGCACCTAACATTTCCCCCATTAATATTGACTTAGATTCAAAATCTGGTTTGGAAATTTTAAAGAATTTTATATTTATTTTGTATACCATTACACTTATTTAGTACACTTAGTTTATTTAGTAACCTACTCTGCTAATAAAAATAAGAAATGAAATCATTGTAAATAAGCTGTTTTTAAGTTTGCAGAATGGACTATGTGCGGGGGTGGCAGTCCGTCCCGAGCCAGCGGGTCAAAGGGGCACCCCCACATTCACCTAGCCATGGAAGTTGGGAAGAGTTGGAGCCAACTAGCTGCCTATTCCCAGCCCTCCGCTAACGCAGGACAATCAGACACGCTAGGGAGTCCAGTCAGAGCAGGTACCCATTTATTTGCAGAACAAGCATTCAACTTATAGGGCTGTTCGGCCAATCAGAGACAATGTATGTAGGCAACAGCTGTCCATGTGGCAAGGCACGTAAGCCCCCTGAATTCTGTCCATGAGCTGCACGTTTGCGGAACCAACAGTAATCCAATCACATAATTCCTCCTTCCTCTGTGCCTTTCCCATTTACACACAATGGCTAGTCATAAGGGCATAGCATAGAGTTAGCTCCCCACAACTATGAAGCACTGTTTGTATAAAGAGTGTAATAATCTTTGTGTGGTCTGATTCACCTGTTTTATCTGTGTAGGATAGACTTCTAGGTAAGATCATTCCTTACATCTCTGAATCCTAGAGAATCCACAGATTAACACAGTGATAAATTTATATTCCCATAAAAATCTAGTTTCCCTATCCCCCCATGGATAAATAATATCTGTTCTATGATATTAACAATCCTGATTAAACAGTGACTTGTTTCTGGATACAGTGTTGCATACCTGTAATCCCAGTAATCAGGAGGCCAAGGCAGAAGGATCCAAGTTCAAAAATAGCCTCAGCAACTTAACAGGACTTCAGCAACTTAGTGAGACTCTGTCTCAAAATTTTAAAAAAATAAAATAAAAAGGGCTGGGTATGTAGTTCAGTGGTAAAGTGCCCTGGGTTAATACCCAATACCAAAAAAAAAAAAAGGAGCTTTCACACTGATGTACCTTGTAAGGTCTGTGAATCCCACTGAAAATGAGCAGAGAAACAAGGGGACACTGTTTTTGAAACTCTTAAGAGTGAGGAAGCAGTTTCTCAGACAGTGCTGGCAAATCCCTCACAAAGACTACTTCCTCAAACTGGGGTACATGCTCATTCCTTGCTAACTAGCCAAGGGGCTCATTGCTTAGAGGTGACAAAGACACAGATCAGCTGAAGGCAGAAAGTAAAGAACAAAACCTCTGAATTCTGTTAGAAAGAAGGAAGGAGGAAAAATGATGAATAGTCAATCAAAAATGCATGTTATGAAAATTAATTTGATATATAAAACATATATTCATGTGACTTATTTATGAGGCACTGGTTTAGGATCTAGATTTATAAATGTAATAGGGTGTAAGGAGCATATGATATGGGCATGCTTGGACATGCAGGGGACTCACTGGGTTGCTGGCCATAAGGAACAGCAGCCACCGACTTGCTTAGTCATACCTGCTTGCAATCATGGGGACCGAAAAGAAGTCCAGCCCATTCAATTGAGGGCTGCAAAGGGGCTCAGCCCATGTAATCAACAAAGGAGCAATGGGGGACGCCTAACAGCAGGCCTACTGGCTACGATTGATGGGGGGGCACAACCCATGAATTTCAGTAAAAGAGAATCACAATTGCCATATCCTATCGAAGTCACTTGGCATCGAAGGTATTTTGGGACTCGTGGTTGCCCTAGGACTTCATTAATTAATTGTAGTGTTCAGGATTGTGTGAATTGTAATGTTTAGCTGCTCTAGGACTATGTGAATTGTAAGCAGGACTTAACCACCCTAGAATAGTGTAACTTACCTATAGTGCTTGATTAGTGTGCATCAAATGCTAGTTGGGGTACTCCAGCACACGCAACACTTTTTTGCATTAATTATATCGAATGATTGTTGTGATTGAACATACACTTGCATTTAAAGACAATCCACCTCCGAGTAATTATTAATTACGCATGCCGCTAGTGACATAGGGATAGTCTCTGCTTTCATGAATTTACATTGTATTTGATAAACATGATCTAATTATGTAATTTCAATAGTTAATATGTGCTATGAAAAAAATAAAAAACTGGAGGACATTATTTTAAGTGAAATGAGTCAGATAAATACTGCTTGTCCTTACTCATTTGTAGAAGCTAAAAAGCTTGATGACATAGAAGAAAAGAGATTAGAGGTCACTAGAGGTTAGGGGAGGGAAGAAGCAAAGAGGAAAATAAAAGGTAGGATATTGGGCAGCAACACAGAAAGGAAGAGGTGGCTCTATGTATGGTACCATAGGGCAACTATAGTCTACTGTGGTTTAATGCACTTCAAAATATCTAGACAAGAAGAGCTTAAGTGTTTCCAACACACAGAAATGTTAATATTTGAGAGGAAAATGCTAATTACTCTGACTTTATCATTACATATTATATACATGTATTAAATTACAACACTGTAGCCCATAAATTAGTACAAATATTACACATTAGTTTAAATTAAAGAAATCAAAACAGTATCTGAAGTAGATTGTGTGTAGAATGTTCATTATAGAGAGGGTGGAGACGAAAGACCTGTTTGAGGTGCTGTCCTTGAGCTGAACTGGAATGTTGAGGTCGCCAGGTGAAGATGTAAGGAGGGAACCTTCAGTCAAAGAGAATCACAATTGCCATATCCTATCCATATTCTTCTCAAGTAAGAAACGATTGTCTGACTTAGAGCATCCTAAGGGAGGTGAGGACTGAGGTTGTAGAAGTCATCAGGAGCAGTTCTTATAAAATTCTGAAGTTATTGAGAAGAGTTTGGATTTTATTGGGGTTAACTTGGGCATTATATGGAACTGTGTCAGATGGACACTCTAATGGGTGGATGTGGGATTGGATCTGTGGCCAGAAATGAAAGAGACATCAGAGGAAAGTGAAGCCTCATTATTTTACCTCAATATTCATTTATATTTCTCAAATCTGATCTCCAGAACCACAGGATTAAAGGAAATTTACTGAAATATGCAAATGATTGAAACTATCTTCTCTGAAGTTTGACCCCAAAGTGACTCTACTAGGAGGTCCTGGAATCTTTACAGGGTGGGACCTATTAGAAAATCTTCAGGTCATTGAGTGTGTATACTTGGAGAGAATTGTGGACCCTGGTCTTTTCTGGGTGGTGGTGTTTTTGTTTTCTTTCTCTTCTTTTTTGGCTTTCTGACCACAAAGTAAGTGGCTTTGCTCTGCCAGTATTATGGTTTGAACCTGGAGTGTCCGCAAACCCTCATGGGAACTTTGGGGAAATGAATGGATCATGATGGATCTGTCCTCATCAGTGGTTTAATTCATTGATGGCTGAATGTACTACTTGGAGGTGGGATATAGCTAGAGGAAGTAAGCCCCCAGGGGTATGCCTTAGGAGAGTTTATCTTCTCTCTGGATTCCCCACTACTTTCCCTGAGCTGAGCTAGTTTCTCCTATTATACTCTTCCACCATGATGTCCTGCCTCACCTCAGGCCCAAAGAAACGGAGCCAGCCAACCATGGGTTGAAACTTCTGAAATCATGAGCCAAAATAAACCTTACCTCCTTTAAGTTGTCTATGCCAGGTACACAGCCATGCATGCACACTCTGATATGCTTCCTTGCCATAGGCCAAAGAAACAGGGCCAACCTCTCATGGACTGTAACTTCTAAAACTGTGAGCCAAAATAAACCCTTTCACTTTATAAGCTGATTATCTCAAGTATTTGCTACAGTAACAAAAATATGGTTAATAATTTTCCTGCACTGGATCATCCATCTATTTTTCACATGCAGCTCTTCTACAAAACAGGTCATTTTCTAATTTTAGAAAAACTATACCATTAACTTGAAAATATAATTTTACAACTGTACAATGTAGAAATTAGGCTTTGTTGCAGAAATACTGAGGTAATCAAAATATCCAGATTGGCTGGAAAGCATTCTAAATGAATAGCTTTGTCCTGGATGTCCTCCAAGTCAAAAATAACTGCTATTCAGTCAACAGTCTCAACTGCCAACTCCATCTTCCTCCTGCATAAAAATAAACAGTTTTCTACAATAAAGACTTTTATGAAAGCAATAAAACAACTCAAGGAAGCATTGTTATCATGAGCTAATCATACCCTTGGGGAATTAGAGACACTTAGCTGCACCCAGCGGCTCATAGCACCTGACTGCTGTGATTATCTCCTGATAACCTCCCAGTCTGTCAGGCCTTGTTGCTAATTAGATAATATTCAACTTGGTTATACTGCATCTGAAGATCCTTTTCGAAGTTGCATGAGCAAGCACAGTTTATAAAACACATATACATACCCCCACACAATATCAGCACAAATTTCATAATTAGCAGCTTCTACAAATGAACTCATGTTTTAATAACTGAAAAAAAGAAGAGTTCAAGGACTAAACCCTGAGGCTCTGCTTTCACAATAAGTAATTCTGATACATTCAAACCAGGAAAACTTTAAGAGAAACTGACAAAAATTACATAAGATTGTTTATTTCTGACCAATAAGTGGTTGTGACACTTCAATCTTCCTCATAGCATTCAATCTTTCATTTTAAAAAGAGTTGGGTCAGAATAATAAACATAATAATAAACAATAAGCCCAAGGAGAAACATAGACATTATTTTGGAAAACTTTGCCATAATAAAACTTGTATTAAGATAAGACAGAAAAACTTAGAAATAAACTTGAAAATTGATAGTTATCTGGCAGTTTAATCTTTTAATTAGTTTAAATATTTAAATAAATTACTTTCTTCTTTTTTGTGTTCTAAACATAGGGTACTGTGCAAGAAAGATTTACCCATACATAGAATGAGTATAAAGTCTATGAATATACAAATACAGTATTATATTAAAATGAGTTAATATCTTACAAAAGGTATCATATAACTGAAAATGTCATAGCACCATCACATTTCACAACTACAAAAAAATTAAGAAAAACAATTCAAATGTTTTTTAATTGCTTTTTGTCATAATTAAATATGAAAAATTTAGATGGACCTGAATAATAACAATTCCTGAGAGAGTTTAAATTTTGAAAGCTAACAAGAGATAGTGGGACTTGAAGGGAAGGATTTGAAATTTAGGATAACTACAAATTTGAAATTTGTCTAACTACAAATAAGACGGAGAGAAATTGAAGTAAATTTCTGAGAGAAATAGAGTTTTTTCCTCTTGCATCGTCAAAATGCCAGCAAAGTAAGATTTACTGAGAGACCATTATATACATTCAAACACACACACACACACACACACACACACACACACACACAAATTATTAGGTCCCAAGAAATTCTAACTCAACCAATTTGAGGAAGGAATTTGTTTCCAAGTCACACATGTGACACGTGTTATCAACTGTACTGGGAAAATATTTGTATATTGAAATATGAAAAGCAAAATTATCTCAGCCAAAGAAAAGGTAGAAAAGAAAACACAATTTTATTATTATTGAATAAGAATTAAATCAGAATACCATGTCCATCACAGTTAAACCCCTAGGACATGGCAAAGACCAGACAGAAAGCAATCTTACTCTTTCTCATAGCCAGACAGACAACAGCATGCATGTTCTCAAAGTAAGCAATAACTAATCCTCACATAAGAGGATTCAAGTGACACAGTTTGCTGTAAATTCACCTACTAACTGGATTTATACAAAGGAAAAACAAACTCATTTTTTTGTAACAGGAGATAGTTCTGAACTCTGAGTGAAGCACCCACCAGTAGGCTCCTTAGCTTTCCACAGACTCTGGGAAAACAGGGATACTATTTCTCTTAATGTTTACCTTTCAAAGAGATGACTCCCAGGCCCTTGAGAAAGATATTTCTGGGTTGTAAAAATGGCAAGAGGCTTTTAAAAAGATTTACATATGTCCCAAAGGGGAAGAGAAAGAATTTGCAATTACAAGTTTGCAAGAGAAAATCCTTTACAAAGTGGGAGAGGGAATGTATCTTCCCTTATTTTCAACAAGGAAAATTAAGTCTTTCGTCATTATCTTTTGTATTTGCTTAAAATATACATACTATAATCCCATAATCTTAGATGGTCTATGAGAAATATCACCTATGAGAGAAAAATATTTAAATTCTCTGAAAAATTCTAAGTACTAGACTTTGTCATCATGAGACAGAGTACTTGAAGAAGGAAAAAAGGAAGGAACTGAGAAATGAATGAATATCCCTTCCCATGAAGGGCATTCCATGAAAGATATGCTCTCTCCCTGCCATTCCAATGGACCCTTGGAGGAGATCTCATCTCTAGACAAAAATAACTGTACTAGGTGTCCCCAAGGCCTCTTCACCAATGAGGTTCTCAGAATATCTAATTCAAATTATGTTCAAGGATTCATGGGTTTAAATAAAGAAGGCACACTAGAACCACTCATGGACTCTCTTCTAGCATGTAATTTTCAGCAACAGAACAACAAAATGTTAGTGTTTAAAATGCTATCTTACTAGAAACCCAACGAATATCATGCCACTGAATAATGCACACTTTTCAAGGTCTGGCCAAGTTGACTACAGGTAGATACACATATGTATATGAAATATATGGTGTGTGGGTATATACATATATATATATATATATATATATATATATATATATTACACATATATATTATATATACCATAGTTGCTTTATTCATTCATTCAGCAGCAGATACATATGTTCATTATATATTTTGGCTATCATGAAAAAAAATGTGGGAGAGAGTTTATCTCTACAAAGTGCTTATTTCATTTCTTTTGGGTAAATATCTAGGAGAGGGACTCTGGCTCTTAGAATAATTGTCCTTTTTAAATTTTTGAGAAACCTTCATGTTGTTTTCCATAATGCAACAAATTACATTCCCATCAACCTCATACATTCTTTTCTCCACTTCCTCACTAACACTCATCTCTCGTCTTTTTGGTAACTTCCCAACACATGTGAGGGAATATCTCATTGTGGTTTTGATTTGAGCTTCTCTGATGATTAGTTATGCTGACCATCTTTGCATATACCTGTTGTTTATTTTTACATTTTCTTTAGAGAAATGTAAATTCTGGTCTTTTGTCGATTTTTTAATTAGCTTAACTTTAATTAATTAATTTGATATTTAGTGGTATAAATTTTTTATATATTTTGTGCATTAATTCCTTGATAGATGTATGGTTTACAAATATTTCCTCCCAATCTATTGGTTGTCTTTTTATTTTACTGTTTCTTTTGCTGCGAAGAAGATTTTTACTTTGATCTTATCCCACTTGTTTATTTTGGGGTTTTTTTGGGGCGTGAACTTTTGACATGAGAAACAAAAAAACATTGTCAAGGTCTTTTATTTTCTTCTGGGTGTCTTAGAGCTTTCAGGTCTTATGTGAGGTCTTTATTTTGAACTGATTTCTGTGTGTGGTATAAATATCCAATTTCCTTATTTTGTGTGTGACTATTAAATATTCCCAGCACCATTTATTAAAGAGACTCTCTTTGCCCTATTTGATGCCCTTGTGGAAAATCAGCTGTTGTATGTGCTTACGTTATTTCTGGGTTCTCTGTTGTGTTTCAATGGTCTATTTTTATTCCAGTGATATATTGTTTTGATTGATAGCTTTGTAATGCAGTTTGAAATCAAATCAGGAGGCTGGATACTTTCAACTTTGGTTTTCTTTCTGGAGATGGCTTTAGGTACTCAGTGTCTTTTATGGTTCCATAAAAAATTTATGAATTATCTTCTTTCTCTGAAAAATACCATTGTAATTTTGAAAAGATTGCTTTGGATTTGTAGATTACATTAGGTAGTATGGTCATTTAAGCTTTATTAATTTTTCCAACCCATAAACATAGGATGACTTTCATTTTATGTTTCTTCAATTTTTATCATCAATCTTTTGGATTTCAATGTATAGATTTTTCACGTCCTTGGTTAAATTTATTCTTAAAAACTTTATTTTCTTCAAACTATTGTAAATGAGATTTTTTTGATTTTCTTTTCAGCTAAGTTACTCTTGGTATAAAAGATGCAAACAATTATAGTATGTTACTTCTGTATTATGCAAATTTGCTGAATTAATCTATTAATTCCAATAGTTTTCTTGTGTGGTTCATAGGATTTCCCACATATAAAATCACATTATCTGCAAATACAGATAACTTAACTGCTTTTTTGGGTTTTTATTTTTCATATATCATTTGTCTTAATACTTTCAATACTATGTTACATAGAAATGATAAGAGTAAGCATTCTTGTACCAGAACTTGGATGAAAATTTAAGTTTTTCTCCTTTATGATAAACGGCTTTTAATATGTAGAGCAAATCTATGTCAACATGTAATTTATTAAGTTGCTATCATGAAAGGATGTTATACTTTGTCAAATGCATTTTATCTGTTGAGATGATCATGTGGATTTTGTCCTTTATTTTTAAAATATGATCTACCATATGTATTGAGTTGCTTATATTAATGAAAACAAATTTTCACCCCAAGGATAAATCCCAGTTATTTGTGATGTATAATATTTTTTTAATGTGTTGTTGAATTTGGTTTGAAAACATTTTATTGGGAGCTTTTGTTCTTATGTACAACAGAGAATGTTGTTTTATTGATATTTTCTTTTCTTGTGGTTATCTGACTTTTGATACTGACCTCATAAAATGAATTTGAATATTCCCTATACTTCCTTTTATTGGAAGATTTTAAGGCGAGTTTCTATTAATTTTTGTTGGAAAGTTTGGTAGAATTCAGCCATGAAATCACATTATCCTGGGATTTCCTTTGTTGAGAGGTATTAAATAACTACTTCACTCTCTTTGTTATTGGTCTGTTCAGCCTTTATTTTTTTGTCTTGATTAGATCTTGGTAGGGTGTCTATTCATAGGAATTTATAAAAACCTAAGCTGGATGAACTAAGTGAAAAAGAGAAAAACTTCGAATAAATAATATCAGAAATAAAAATGGAGAGAGTATAATGAATGTTTCAGAAATAAACAAACATCATAGGGACTGTTATGAACAATTATATGCTAATCTAGAGGAAATGGAATGATTTCGTTGATCATAAACTTGCTGAACTAGACTTTAAAGTGATTAAAGAGAGGGAGGAGTCACATCTTAGACCCAGCTCTTAGTGAAGGACTTTGTCCACACATGGTCAGCAAACACTGGAGGAGATCAAAGGTATGGAAGAACATAGACTTTGAGAAATTCTTAGAAGTCTGGGGAGTAACATATCTTCAAACACTACTCTATGCCTTTCACATTAGCTTCCTTGTTTTGCTCCTGCAATAATAGATACAGATGAAAATCCCAGAAGTCAATTACTAAGTCTTATGAAGTACATTTTCAGGCAAAGTTATATCTAAAAATAAACCAACTCTACTTTATGGAACTTTCTTAAGAGTAGGAAGAAAATTACAATAATACTAACCTACTAAAAACTATTGCCTTATATCTTTCCATCTGGGTATTGCCTTATTTTATGTGGTTATAATTTCTAAAGTACAAAGTTTTAACATATACAAGCAATATTCCATTGAATCTGTGGTTAAAATATCTCTCAAAGTCAGTCAGTAATTGCTGTTGTATAAAGTTTTATTTTGATCAACACAATGAATACAGAGTCAACTATTCTGCAATAATCAACATGCTTATATTTACAGTCTTCAGGTTCTATCCCCATTCTTTCATCACCAACACAACCAGTTGTACTTCTTAAAGGAAAGACCTTGCAACTTTCTTTACTGTTCCTTATAGAATCAAGATGAATATTCCTAAATGATATATTTATACTAGATTTGCTTTATTTAACAATATTATGCTGAATCAAGTTGCTATGGTTCAGATGTGGTTTATTCCCCATGGGTTCATGTGTTGAGGGTGTTGGTCTTCAATGTGGTAACATGAAAGGCTAGGAATCCTTTAAGAGGTGGGCCCCAGTGGAAGATCGTTAGGTCACCGGGGGCCCTGACCCCCAGAAGTAATTAAGATAGTTCTCATGGGACACTGAGTTAATTCTTCTGTGAGGAAGAAGTAACTCTTGGCTTTCCTGTTGGCCATTGTGATCTCTCTCCAGCACATGCTTCATCTGTCATGGGTCCTTCAGCAGAGCAGAACTGATGCTAGCACAACGTCCTTGAACCTCAAGAACTGTGAGCTAAATAAATCTCTTTCATTTATAAAGTAACCCAGCTTCAGGCATTTCATTATAAGAATGAAAAGGAACTAATTCACAATTGAATTCCGTATTTTATGGCTAGTTAACTAATTCTGTTATACCACTACATACATACCTCTTTCCTCACTCACTTTTTTTTCTTGACATCAGTATATTTAGCTAATGTGTTTACATTATTAAGACTATGTTGACCTGAGCAAAGTAATGGAGTATTATTTCTTTTTCACAAAGAACATCTATTTGCTCATATGTTTATTTATCTAGTAAATTAACTACCTTTAATTTTAGTGATAAGTGACATATAAACTTTAGAAAATTTGCATTGTTTGTCTCTAGACCTTTTTATCCTGTGTGTTTGTGTGTGTTCAAGCACACATACATGTGTTGGGTCACCTATTCCTAAATCTTAGGTTTTCCCACTTTACTCTTATGTTTTTCTGACATTTACCTTCTATTAGATTCCAAAGAAAAGATGCTTTGGGTATAAATATTTTTGTCCATGCATACTAGAAAGTGTCTTCATTCCTCTTCCATATTTGATTGATATTCTGGTTATATTCTAAATTGAAAAGTATTTGTCTTCATAAAAATGAAAATATTGCTCCATTCTTTTCTTTTTTTTATTTTTATTTATTTATTTATTTTTTCTCAAAAATTGCATTTTAATACATGTTATCAAACATAACAGAAAAAAACAAATTTTCAGAAGCTGTACACACTGTTCACTGAAAACATTTGTTGAGGCAAATAGAAAAAAATTGTTACAATCATAATTTTTCTAACTTTGCACAAAATTATAAGCAGATTAAATTCTTCATATTAAA